>JAVCKT010097900.1:0-11227 GCA_032273925.1 Rhynchotus rufescens
AGATATCAAAATGCCCTGCAAACATTACTTAAGCCTTATCCTATCTCTAGCTATATTATGCTTTTTACCCTTTTACATGCTCTATAAAAAGAGAAATAGAGTTATAGGCAGTCTTCGGAGAAAAAAATACTGATAAACAATTTAATTGTGCATAGAAGTGGTATGAAATTTATGTTTTAATGTAATTTAATCCCTAGATTTTTATACGTGTCATGATGTAATGTGAACAACCTACAGAAGCTTAAGCCAAAAGATACTCGGAGTTTTATTGTGTTTATTGCTATTACAGAAATGCCTAGAAGTTGTAGTTGGCATTTGGATTACATTCCATTACACATCTCTAATCAGATAGCAGTGTTACATAAAATTTTACAGTCTGTGACTTCAAAAGAAATCAGTAGAGGTCAGGGAACCAATCCTACTGAAATCGAGTGCTAACTGAATAGTGTGAAGTTACTTAATGCTACCTGGAAATTTGCAGCCAAAGTAGAAAAACCAGATAAAGGAGAAGTGAAAGAAAACATCATCTGCAGTCTTTATTTGAGGAAGTGAAACAAAATGAGATCACTTAACTGAAATATTGCATGTGGAATAAAGAATGTTTTGCTGAATTAATTCAATACATTTCTCTGAACTCCCTCTCCAATATCTCAACCAAAAACTTCTTAATATAATAAAATATAGGAAATGCTTAGTGTCCTCTTATGTCTTAATTCAATCTGTTTTTTTAAGATTAGTATATTGGTGAAACAAACTGCACAAGGAAGCTTAATAAATAACAATATCAGTACCTAAAGCATGAAGCCTATATTGCCTGAGATAATGTTAAGAAGCCTACATAGATTCTGCAGGCTTCAAGCCTTGTTAGGAAGCTGGCTTCCTTTACAAAATGTTACCTACTTCCAAAATGCATTTATGTAATACGAAATGGTTTTCTATATATTCCGTATGATACTTTTTTGAGTATATTTCTATTTATGTATTTTTCATCTTAAATACTGTCAATTAGTTATATATACTTAAATAGTAATTTTGAATCATTACTGTGGTAGAGATGTTTTAGCAGACCTTGTAGCCACGAGTGTTTTTTCCTTTTTATGGTTGTTATGGACTGACTAAAATATCATCTATTTGCCATAATAGGAAATCAAACTCCTTGCTTTGTACCTTCATTTCCTTATCATAGAAATAGTTTTAGTAAATAAATGATATGTATTTTTTTCTGTTGTTATATATACATTTTCTTTTTTTTTTCCTGCAAATGTTTCATGTTTTTAATATTTTACAATCTGATTTTTTGCTGGTGTGTACTTAATGGAACCCTCTAGTTAACCCCTCACTTCAGATATAAGCCAGAATTGATGTCATTATTATACTGATATAGAACATCAAAAAGATAAAACAATGTCACCAACAATCTGGCTGATGGATGTTATAAGTATGACTAGATATTCAGAACAATGACTGCCATGTAATTTGTCATTTATGACTACCAGCTACTACATAATTTAATTTACTAATAATGATTACACTAAAACACAAAATGCTCATATAAATTTATATAGTTTACTTTCTAATTCTGCATTTGATAAAAGCTGATTTAATTAGAGTTACATATCCCTTAAAATTCATCTTTCCACACTCTTAGCTAGAGGAGTCTAGTACTGTCCTGATAAAATTATTTATGAGGAAATTCTGTTCCTCATAGATGTCACAAGTATGGGGTCGCTAATTACACATCGTACTCTGCTGCTTACATTATACTCTTTTAAATTAGAAGTATCTTTTTATATATCATAAATATAATTACGCAGATTTTATGCCCCTCCATCAGGTTTTGGTTTCTTTTTTTAGTCTTTATTAAATTGCAAGTAGAATATTTTAAAAGTATTAATATTTTCAAATTTTGAGGCATAACTACATTACCACAATTTACTTTTCTAATTAAATTATTCTTGAGTTTTCATACGGGATTTTCTAACTTGTTAGAAAAAATGGTGAAATTTGTTTCACCATTTACATGCTTATAAAAGTTATTTATTGTCTTGAATAGTCATCTACTATAGATATTTGCCTCCCAGTAATTTTCATGAATGAAAGTGTTAATTATAGTTACTTCTTAATTTACAGATTTCCAGTACTTTAAAAACTGCTTCCTTAGATATCTGACATATACATTAGATAAATTAGCACCACAGAAATAGCACGGTGTGGTATTCATCATTAGCATTTTTGCCTACTCTCTTTTTATGACATGTCTCAGCAAAAGTTAATTAGATAACAATAGACTACAAACAAAGTTAAATAGTTAAATAATTAAAGCTTAAATCATTAAATATGGCGATAAATAATTGCAGCTAAACCTGGGAATAAATTCAGGACCTTGCACACTGCAAGGAGGTTGAGGTGAACTTTAAGTAAGACTGAATATCATTTAGAACAGCTCTGCTCAGAAGAGCTTTTGCTGGCATCTAACCTGCCTACTGAACAGGCAGCAAATCACTAGTGTGGGAGGCTAGCTATTCTTCCAAGAAAAAATCAAGCACAGCAAATAAGTACCTGAGACTGCTTCAACTGAGGCTTATTTGCTCTAGGCTGCCTCTGTACTTAATGATAAACAAGTGTTAAAATCCTCCTTAGGAACTGAATCACCCTCTCAAGGCAACTGTTTCTTTCAGCTGACTGTGTCGCTCTGTCCCTCAAGGATACTAGAGTTCCAAGATAAGTACATTTAAGTCCTGAAAGTTAAATGAGGGAAATTCATATTCCAGAACCCATTCTTTGGCCCTGCCTCATACTCTCCAATAAAAATGAATGTCCAGGTGGCTTACCTTAGTGCTGGAGAATAAGAGATGCAGTGAAAAAAAGATCTGAAATATTATGTTTTACAAAGGTTGGTCATGAGAGATAGGGGTTTGAGGTTGTGACTGAGTCAAATATTTAAACATAAAACAGATACATTAACAAATATGTGGGACAAAAGTTTCTAAGGTAGATAAAAATTATGTGTGACTGAATCAGGATGCTAACAAAAAAGTTTTTTACTATTCATTTGTATCAAAATGTTCCATTATATGTTATAATTCAGTACAAGCCAGCTCAAGAGTTAGTAACACATTTTCCCAAAGAAAAATAAATAGTGCACGTGGAAAATGCACAGTCAGTTACAGAGATATTGTAGCTTAAAAGTTCCTTGTGAGTTTTAACCTTTCCTTTGCTCTACTCTGCTTTGAATCTTTTCCAGTGTTATCTTTTGACCTTCTAAATTTTCTGCAGTCCATTTGGTTTTAGATCAAGGAAAATCAGACGCTTAATAAGCTTAATAAGCTCTTCATGCATTAGTGCCATGCCAGACTTGCTGCTATCACCTACGTCTTTATAGCATCCTTTATGAGAGGTCCTTAACCCAACACGTATACATCAACAAAATCCTAAAAGGTAGTGTGTGAAGGGCCATTTTAGATTATCCTGTCAACAATCCAATAGTTTCAGTCTACAAGAGTCTGCACTTCATGTGTTGTCTTCTCTGCATTTGAACTCTAAACCCAGAACAAGAAAGTCCTGTAATTTTATTGCGTTTAGCACACAGCTTGATACTGGATCTACATCTCCATTGGAGGAGCCTGTAGGCTAGTGTGCATTAGCATCCAAGAACTCAGGCCCAGGTTAAACCTTTTTTTCTTTTCTTCTGTAAACCTATATGAATGACGATAGATAGTGATACTGAGGGCATTGTAAATATCTAAAGTTATGTTAGTTTTATATTTTTATATATCAGCTATATTTATATATCAGCTATAAATTTATTTTTTGGAAAAAAGTTAAAAAGAACAACCTCATGAAAACTTAGTGCAAATTGGCCTTATTGCTAACTCACAACATTACAGCCTAAATGCTATAAGCTACTACAAAGGCACTAAAGGCACTTTACCTAGAAAAGTTTCTTTTTTTTTTTTTTTTTTGTTTTTGGTGGTATCTTACAATACTCTCAAAAGTATTAGCAGGTATTTTATTTCGTTTCTTTTCATTATTCTGGTTGTGAAGTTTGCTAATATGTTAATTGTGGCATTATTCTGATTTCTTTACAAAATCTCTGATCACAAATATCTTTTTATTCTTTTATATAAAATATATTTTCTATGCTTAATCTGATGTCAAATTATTGGCTTCATAGGTTCTTAAAAAATCTGGATATTTGGCTCAGCTGTCCCAAATATGCCACTCAAGGAATACTCAAGAAAAAAATATGCCCCTCATGGCACACTGTTTTATTTTAAATTGTTGTCAAACTACCCTCTTTCATACAGAAGTGCTATGATAAGAAATTTTGACCAGAAAGTCAATAACTTGACCTTAATTGTCTTTTCAAATTGATAGGTTTCAAAATCAGTTCTCCCCAGTCATGGGAGACTGTGAGCTTAGATGGCTAAACTTTATCGGAACATTCTTGGATCCAAACCCTTAATATTTTTACAGTTTCTTTTGACTCATCTACACTTGCATTTGTTTGTTTAACGGAGTCAATTAATAAAAAATATTATTCAAAATGAAGGAGAAACCGAGTCATTCCACTTCTGGGGTGCTTATTCAGCCACTATCTGTTTAGAGTTCACTTTGCTCAGAGGTCATGCTCAGCATGACCTGTTCAAATTGCAAGCAAACAAGCACAGAATAACCTTGTCAGCAATTTAAATTCACCAATACAAATAGAACCGTGTGAGCTGCAGTGTTTAGCACATTTGGTAGCAATGTTAGATAGATGCTCTGCACACTTGCAACATTGAAAAAAGTATTTGCTGTGATGACTTGTTCACCAAAGATATGAAGTGACACAGTAACTGAAGGTCAGTGTTTGCAGTTACTTATCAAAGTTTAAAAATGTATTTGTAAGCAGTAGACAATATACGAAGACCTGATTAAGATCTTGTTGCAATAAAGGGAAAAAATCCTTTTCCATTCTATCACAATAGACTGTCCTAATATTATTTTCTTTCCTTTCACATCACATACCTATCTTGTTTTTTTTCTATAGAAAGTAAAAGATTATAACTACCAAACAAAGATTAATATGAAACAGACCTTGAGATCTGATTGAGATAGCAGATAGGCATGACATTGCCTGTTTCCAGGTGATCACTTCTCTTGCAAGATGGTCTCCATTAAAATTATGTTTTAATCAGTATAATAACTAAAACCTTTAAATGAGTAACACTTCAAGATTCAATTCCACAGCATAGTATTTTCTATTCCTTTGAGAATTAACTTTGTGGTGAGAATAATTTAAATCTTTCATTACATGCAATCACTCAGCAGATAATGAAAAAATATGAATTCATTCTTAAATATATACTCACTAATGCATAGTCGAAAGTACTGAACCCAGAGTGTTTTATTAATGAATTATATAATAAAGCAGAATGATATTAATTCCTAAAAGCAATTTATTTGAGGTATACCCTACTATTTACTTGTGGCACCTTTCCCTACTGCAGATAAGAGAAAGGAGCAATACAAGGGCAAGGTACATACACTTGACTTTGTCTCATGTAGCCTGTGGTCACATTACATTTCAGAGGTAGTATTGAATCTGCTGCTGTCAAAGGTTTTTAAAAGGTAATCTGACCCCTTAATATTTTTTTTTTCTGTACTCATTCTGATATAGCCCCATGATATGTGAGAAAAAAAAGCTTGCAGCTCATTAGATACGAGTGGCTCTGCAAATGACCAAATATATATGAAGGTCCTACTCTCCAATATATATTATATATATATATTCATATGCACATATATATACTCCTATATATATCCACATACATACAAACATGTGAATATATATAGAAGAGTATGTATGTGTGCACGTGTATATATAAAATGTATACATATTTATCCAATATATAACTCTTGTATTATAAATAGAGATATAACTGCCCATTTGTGAGGTGAACCATATTACTCAGTAGTGATACATCATTCCTCATTCATCTGCCTTCTTGCAGATGCCACACAACTATAGGAAAAAAGTAAGCAAGTGGTTCCCTGAGGCACTGTGTTTGCTTTCTGCCTACGTGCAGGGTGTATGAATTCAGGGGTAAGCTTTGCACACAATCCACTACCAGCTTGACCCTGTAACAGTGAAGCAGAATCTACTCTCTTAGATGAAATTTACATACATGCATCATACAAAGGTGCATCTTCTAATACTTGCAATATTTTGACACTTCTGCATGCAAGTCACAAACAAGTTGACTTTAACATACCATTTTGTGAATGAATCTAGATAAAGGTGGAGGTGTGTGAAAAAGGAGCTCCAGATCCCTGAGGACCACAGTAAGGCACACAGTTAGGACCACAGTTAGTTATTTGAAACCTCCTTGAAATTCACAATAATATGGATAGCAGACTGCCTAAGTGATGGTTGAGGTGTCACATCATAGCAATTGCTAAGAATTCTGTAAATATGTCATTACCTAGAGAGTCAGTTTATGTGATTGAGAGGTTTCCTAAGCTGCAAGTTTATAAGATTAAGAAAGGAAAATTCTATATAAAGGGTAGTTTTTAAATGCATTCATTCCCAACAAGAAGAAATAATTGAAACTTTATCAATTTTAATTGAATTCAGTAAATAATGATAAAAAAGTCACTGTTGAAACAAATGCTATTTCAACTGAATAGATCATGATGTTAAAACAAAAGCAGTTTATGCTTCTAACATCTTTAAAATAAACATTCTGAGATTATTTATCTGTCAGGGTGCTTGAATGCTTGAAACTTGAGTTAATCCTTTCACATTAACTCAACCACACTATACTGCACTTCTGACTCTGCATTTCTGTGGTAGTCCTCAGTGTGTTAGGAGCAGGTGAATATTAAGGTCACACAGTTGTAGATATACAGGGAATACAAAGCAGAAAGCTTGCAATGCCAATGTGGAGAAGGAAAGGTAGAGCACTGGCAGATTTCAGGATTCTCTGTGCTTTTAGAAATGCCTGGTCTTCCATGCCATCTCCTCGCATGCGCTGAGAGTATTTTTTAGCCACACAAGAGAATGTGTTTTGGAGCATTTCCAGAAGCTTAGCTCTGAGTCAAAGAGAGAAGTCTCCATGTACAAAGAACCATTCACAACTATCAGAAGTTAGCTGTCTGTAGGACTCTGAGTACAGCTGCAGTTTTTCCAGAATACTGACAACTTCTGTGGCAACCAGGGCCTGTTCACTAGTACTGGGATTTTTGAAGCTTCATAGAAAAAAAAAAGTCTATAATGTTTCCATTTCTGCATTTTATTATTCTTTTGTTGTTTTGTATTCCATTGACATATTGCATTTATTTCTAAAGTTACAAAATTACAAGATATCAAGCTTTGAAATAAAATGCTTATTATCTTCCTTTTTATTTATTTATTTATTTTTTGTTAAGTTTCCAGAATGTACAGAAAGCAGTTAACTCATCTTTCTGGCATCTCTAAGACATATAAAACTGTGTTTGTAGCATTTATGAAGATGAGACAGCAGCAATATTTAAATAAGTGGAAGTGATGGGAGTGTATCTTCCCAATTTTGCTACAGTCAGAAGTATAGTCATCTCTTTTTTACTTCAGTAAGGATACTACCTACAACCTCATTTGTCTTGCCGACAGTCTAAATGTTCTCCATAATATTTCGTATTGAATACACAGAAAACAAACAGATTTTGACGTAATCCAGTATAAAGATTTCATTTTCATTTATGGAATTCATCTGCAAATGCACTTCTCAGAAATACTTCTGTAACCTAAGCTAAAATGTTTGTGTTATGCCACATTATCTGAATTCTTTTTGTAATCCTCCTCTTTCACTGTCTCCTTGAAAAGTTTACAAAATCGTACTATGAATGTGATAAACATTTAGGAACAGGAACCATTTAGGAACCATGCTTTTTTATTTCTTCTGAGATGTGCACAGTACATATTTGAATAATATAAATCTGTATATAATAATCATTAGCATTCTTGAGCTATATCCCAGAATGTCATTTTAAAGAATATGTCAAATATTATAGGACAGAAAAAAAAATGTGCTGGAGGTGGAAGAATTAAGTCACACATTCAATATTTGTCAAGAATTAAAATCAAGATTTTTTTATGATCTGTATTTATTTATTTTTATGATTTTTTTTTTTTTGGTGAGGTGGAAATAGCCAAAAGTGTCTGCCAGTTCATATAATGAGACACCGTGAAGAGAAGGGGAGGGAGGGAGGGAGGGAGGTATAGGAAGACATTTTAAGAATCATGACTTGTCTTTGTCTTTTTATTCCTGACCCTGATCCACCTTTTATTGTGTCTTCCACATTGCTTCTGCTTTCCTTACCTCTTGAGGCTGACCATGCAGTGCGAAAACGTGAAAGGTCCCTGAGAAGCTGCAAGGAAAATCTTTTTACAAACATGACTGAGAGCACCAGGCTGCCAAGATGCTCTCTGGCGGCACAGTAATTAACTGCTGTTCACTGGGAGCTGTTTTAGATATCCAGTTTCCTCTGATTGCATGGATCTTATCTTTAAAATCTGCCCATTTTTTATATTAGCTTCCAGAAACAAATTAGTAGGCTGTGAATAGATAAAAGGAAGAGACCTTTAAATGCATGTTCACACTACTTGTGATGTTATCAAAAACATTCTTTTGTTCTTTCAAGTTTTTTGTTTGTTTGTTTTTCCTACAGTAAGAAGTGGATTCCACAGGACAGTGATTTGGATATGACTTCCCTGGATCCATCCAGCTTTGGATGTTGTCTTCCCAGGAAGACAGTCTTTTGAACTTCCCTGTGTTACCATACTCTGAGTAGTGCAGCCTTCCTATATATTAAACTGTACATCAGGATGCCACTCAGCAAAATTACTTTCCTTCTGTGGTAGCTTTACACAGTAATGGTACTTACATGTTTTTACTGAAGCTTTTCTTTTTCCACATCCAAATCACGGGACTTTAATCATTCATCTTATGAAATTAGTCCAAACACTGTAATACACACACACACACATATGAACACAAACACACAAAGGATTGGATGACCTCCATAATGTTTACAGAAATACTTTGGGGAAAAAAAAAAGACAATGTTTCACAGGTTGTGAAATGCAATTACTAAAGAGAGAGTCAAAACAAATTTGATATTTTATTTCAAGAGATAACTTAGTAAGTATATTTGCTTCCCATTCCCGAAAAAGAGAGAAAAGTCATGATGACAGATGTGTTTGTTACTCTGCCCTGTGGAGTCCAAGAAAATCTTTATATCAGATCTTTTGAAGACTAACACATTATTATTGTACTGTCATCATGTTGCCACAGGTTTCTAAGCAGCCTTGAGGCATTTTCTTTCTAAACCACTGGGATCTCTTTATCTCATGGAATTTGATGTGCCTGTTTTGGGTAGAAAAGCACTCAAGTGGAGTCACCTTTCATCAACTTTGGACTTGCAAGTTGTCAAAAGAAAAAGCTTCCAAGGCCATATGAAAGAGCAGATATTTGTCATTGTTTGGACATTGTATTCCACTTTGGCCACCGTTCACTGAATGGAAGGTGTAATGCTCAGAAGGGAAAAAAAAAGCAAAAACAAAAAGAAAGAAAAAAAGAAAGGAGCTTGTAATGCTTTTGCTATTTCTTTCTGAAATCTATCCTTGTATCTTCTTTTTGTTTTAGAGTACAAAAATAACTCTCACTCAAACTGAAAGTAGCAAACGAAAGTTGATGATGGAAACACTTTTAAATAAATCCTAATTAGAACATGGGACTTATTTGCAGAACAGCAGCCCTTGAGAGAAATGCTTATCAACATCTGAACGAGAATTAAATTTTCTGTGAATAACCCCCAAAAATGTCAGAGCTGGCTAGAAAAATAGCAAGAAATTTTGGAATGGAGGTAATCTTTAAACTTTTTTTTTTCCCTTTTTAATCAAGACCACTTACTACTTCTTGTATTACTGTTGTAAAATAGATTCTGATAACGACTGTCAAGTTATCCTTGGAAGCTACTCGGTATGGACTCCTTTTCGCACAGTACCACAGAACTAATATTGGAGAAGAAGACTAGTTGCTTATATCTTAAACTCTTTTAAAAATAAAGAGTCAGAGACAGAGCAAGATTCAGTTTACTAGGCTAAAATAAGGTGTTAAAAATGATGTTTAAAATTTATCTTCCTCTGAGAATAAGGAGGCATAAATAATTGTCACCAAAAGCTGCATGCTGTCAACTCAAGTGCAAGCATAATAAGTACAGAGCAACAGAGCAATCATTAATGACTGAAATTAAAAAATATTTATCAGAACTTATACCCTCCCAAAGTTTTACCTTTATTCTATTGTATCCTTTGCAAAAGCAAAGATGTTGACTCAATGACGTCCACTAATGGATACATTGTATCAAATATTTCCTGAATAAACAAATATTCATGAATATATGTATGCACACACCCACACACATATATGTAGACCCACAGATTTATTTATGTATAATTATTTTACAAAAACAATTCAAGTGAAAACTGAGAAATCTGGCAAACAGATAAATAAAGGATTAAAATTTGCTTTTAATGATACACTGCAGGATCCACTAGATATGGTTAATTCACACGTGTTTATCCTTCCTTTCTTTTTGTCATTTGTAGGTATGCTCCATCCAATGCTATTTAAATAATTTAAAGAGAGAGAAAAATAAAAAGAAGATAAAGTTGGAATAACCTATTCTCAGTGTGTGTATTCTCAGATCTTTCAATGTGTTAGTGTATTGACAGAGTGTTGCTGCATGAAATACTATGTGTCAATTTGATTAATTTTTGGCTTTCTTCTTTAGTGCTTGTTTATGTTTAACCAGTCCTAAGGCCTCCTACCTTTTTTTTTTTTTCCTCATATCGTTTTCTGAATATAAATTTACACTTTCTCTTTTGTATAAACACAAATACTAAAATTTCCTGCATGTCAAAAAGTGCTATTCATAAAATTTTATAAGCTTGTGTGTTATGGTAGTATGAGACTATCTTGTGATAGCCAGATATCTTGTGATTTGGGTCAAAAAAATTGTTGAGGGAATTTGAGAAAACTAGCTATCTATTCAACTGTCTATCCATCTATTTTCTACATCTGCAGTGGAGTACTAACCGCTGGAAGCAAGGAATAGATGTATTTTTTTCCTTGTGAAACTTATTTTAATAAGTTCTTTCAAAGTTTTTTTTATTAGAGAATCTTTTTTTTTTGTGATTTCA
>JAVCKT010097901.1:0-11226 GCA_032273925.1 Rhynchotus rufescens
GGAAAAATACACTTTGTTCCAAAGAGAATCACATTTTGGTTTCCAAAGTGAGCCCATGTGATAAGAGTCTCAGACCAGTGAGACCTACTGGGTAGTCTCTGTCCAAGCAGGGGTCACAATGACCAGAGAATCAGGATGGGGCTGAGAGCAGCCTGCGGTCCCTTTTCCACAAAGTATGGAAGCACAAAGACACATCTGGAATGTTAGTCATGAGAAACGTGTGAGTCAAATGCTAAAAATAAAGGTTTTGTGCAAGTCCCTAAAACCGAAGCAGGTTGTTTATAACCTCTTTGCATTCAAGTCTATTTTGGCTTTAAGGATCAGGAATGATTTTATTATGGAACTTCAGAAAACACTTAGCTGCTGCTCGTAATAGACATTACTCATTTGATTTCCCTGCATGAGGTTACATTTTAATTGTTGCAGGTTCCTCCACTTCTAGATGTGCCCTTGCATTCAATTTCCTTCCTTATAATTAGAGAAGGTGGTAAGGGCACGATCACAGTTTGCTCTGGCTGCCAAGCCCAAAACAACTAGTTGTGAAGCTGATTAGGACTGACATGGTCATAACCATCAAATTTAAATTATCACTAGGTTTCACAGTTAATGGAGATGAATGAGAACATCTCTGTTTTGGTGCTGGAGTACACCTGCAAATCCACACAGGTTCTTGAGAAGCCACAGGGCTGGTATCGGATCCCTTCCTAACTCAGGGACCAAATGCAAGTCCCATTTTGCAGAGGTTTGGTGGTCTCTGCACAAGTCTTAGCTTACCATTTCTTCCTGCAAGTTCGGTCCAGCCCAGTGTCCCTACGAGTAGTGTTTTTAATAGAGATTTTTTTTTGATGTTTGTGTTATTTCTTTCCTTGCAGCTTCTGTTTTGCTTGCACTTCCTGCAGTTTTTATAGAAAAGTATTTAAAAAAGGTGAGTGAACTGATTCCTTCACTTGCTCTTTGCAAGGATGGGTCTTTTGAGCAGAATCCCTTCCCTTAGTCTGACTCCTCACTACGTCTACACTTGGCAAGATGAGATGCCCGCCAGCCATAATATATTTGTAAAGCACATTAGTATTGCAGTGAGGTAGATCAGCTTCATACATTCATTTGGAGATTAGGCTCTAAATTTAGATTTAAAACCATTGGAAAGGCTTTGGGGGCCTTGATTTTGATCATCGCTTCAATGCAAAACTACCGCAGGGGCTACTGCAACAAGCAGCCTTGCTTTGGAGCCAGGGACGGAGAGATATGATAGAAACTAGACCTCGAGCCCTTAGCAGAAATGCAGGGCAGAAACTCCTTGTGTGCCTGGCTCAGTTACCTGTCATCTCACCAGATGCCTCCTCATTTAGAGCCCCTTATTCATAAGCCTAACCCGCCCCTGGATAGGGTCATAACGCCCCATTCGTGTCCTTTGCAGGTCCGTGGCTCTGGATTCCTGGGATTGGCGCTGCAGACTCTTAACTTGCTCTCACTGGTGGTGTTCCCTGCTGTGATGGTTTATAGAATGAAAGCCATAACTCCAGGTGAGAGATTTGTTCATGGCTTAAAGTGTTACCCAGGCTTACTCGCAGCCCAGCAGTAAATGGCATCGTGTTCCACAACAGATGTGGCTGGCAGAATAGAAGGGCTGCCTGGTATAAAATACTACCTTTAACCCTCACCATTTAAAAAAAAAAAACAAAAACATATATATATATATATATATAGGGCAGAGGTGTTAGCCAGTCCTGTGTGGCTTGCCACTGGGTCTTATGCAATGTTCAGAGCATAAGGGGTCGATTTTTGAAAGTGTTCTGTGCTAGGTGTAATGTTCCCTGGCCTTTCGTTGGGGCATGTAGCTGCCATCGGGGAAAATGGTAATGAGGTTGCATACCAAGGAGATACTAAATCCAAATTCCCCTTCAGTAAAGGATAATGTCAACAGAAGCCTTTGATGAATACAGCCCTGTCTTAATTAGATGCTTGAGCAGGGACTTATTAATCCATTTATCTCAAATTCTAATTGTACCGTGAATCGCTTGCTGTTTTCTGCCTAAGTTTATGATCATAATTATCAGCCTGGGCCCTTTAAAGAGCCACACACATCAAGGACAATATTTTTGGAAGCTCGCTTCCTTGCCACCTTCTCTGTACTCCTTTCCTCAGTGTGCATATTCGGAAAGCCTGGCTCTATCAGCCAAGGCTATCCAGCAGTAAAACAATGCAGGAATTGCAGCTATGTGTCACTTCCATAGTAGTGACATCTAACATTAAAAAAACCCGTGGATATTGGCACCATTGGGAGGAACTGGCCGATGACTGTGGCAAGGGCTTCTCTATATTCCACAGTTACAGAGCGGTCATGCTTTGGGTACCTGCCAGCTTCCAAATGCATCTTAAACTGTAAGCTTAGGCTGGGCTGCTCATGAGCCTCTAGATCTGAAAATTAGTCCTGGGAGATTCAGAGCAAGCCCATACATTTTCCAAAAGAGTATGCGGTTGCCTGGATGGCGTATATTTGCCTGGATAGACCTGCGGATTCATTTGACAAATAGCCACATCGCAGGCAAACACTATTTTTTTTTCCTCTGAATACCCTGAATTGTCTCTTCGCTGTGACTACAACAATAGCTCCATCTACTGAAACAACTCATAAATCACTGGCAGCTTCAGCAAGTTGCAGCAAATGATATTCCTCCTCCTCCTGTCTGCTAAGCTGATAGTGCCCTGCTGTGTTGCCATCTTTAGGACGGTCTATTTAAGGGTAGGCTGAACAAGCAGCAGTGGAGTCTCGCTGGGTGTGGGTATGCCCACACAAACAGGGGGAAGGGGCAGACAGACACGTGGGTCGTATTTGGAAGAGCTGAAATAAGGAATGACAGTAAAGGAAGTCATCATCTGAGATGATGTTTGGCCTTTTTATAGGGCTTGCTGCAGGCAAACAAAGGTGTCAGGGCACCCTCTCTCTCAGAGCGGAAAGGTTTTGGGTTGGGATGAGCAGAGTGCTCCAGCAAAAAAGGTTTTGGGTGCAGCTGGCCAGCTGTATAAGCCGAAGTGCCTGTTGTGTGGCTAGCAGAGGAGTTTCTCATGTTATCTGCTGTGAGGAAGCTAAGCTAACTTGGTGCATCAGCTCTTACTTCACTGTATTTTCTCTCCTTTCTCTTAGTTGGAGGGCTGCTGACCATGTTTGTGTATCTCATCATTACCCTGAAACTGTTCTCATACTATCAGGTGAATCGCTGGCATAGGGAGGCAAACCCCAAATCTGTCCGAGGAAGTGCCAGGATGCAAGGTCAGAAAATGCAGCACCCTTCCATCAATGTGAGCGGCAGCAGACATTGAGAAGGATGGTCTGCTGTTGGGTGGACCGAGCTCAGAGCTGGGGGCCCCTACCCTGCTCCCAGCTCCCGTGTGGATGTAGTTTGTAACTGGGAGGGAATCCTCTGCTCCATTTTTCTGTTTCCCTCACAGTAGAGAGTCTTTGGGGCATCTAGACATGTTCTGCCCCACCAAGCGTTTGGAAGGAGTGATCAACATGTGCCTCTGGAGGCATCAAAGGAAGGTTTTACAGTTGGCTTTGAGGGGAACAGAAAGCTAATGCCCAGATTCCTCCCCCCTTTTTTTTTTCCCTCAAAATCTCTCTGTTTGCACCTCTTACTAACCTAGTAGCAACGCTGCTTACTCTCTAGGCTCAGTTATGTCCTGAACTTTGTGTGTTCCTGCTGGTCTTTCTTGCAGACCTCTTCTGCTTTCAAAAAGCACTTTGACCCTTTCTCTGTTTTTGACTTTGGAGCTGATGGGACTCATCCAGGCTGGTGAGTTGGAGTAAATTCCGCAGTGTCTCTGCCTTGGGGACCAAGGGAAGCAGAGGTTCTGCGAAAAACAGACACAGAGAACATCCAAAGTGTGTGTGCAATGTGGCTGATTCAAGCTGCTCATTTGTATCCCGAAAGAGCGAGGGAAGGGATCCCTGCCTCAGTTTGTAGGGATCAAAGCAAAACCATAATGAGATAAAAGCTCCTGCTGGTACCATCACCTGGACCTCGTTATGTAACGTCATTCAGGGCCACCTAAACCCAACTCATCACCTTTACGCTTTGTGTTACAGCAGAATACTCCAGCTATCGCCCCAGAAGGAGTGAAAGAGGACAGTCAAAGCAGATTGTCTATCCAATGAACCTGAAAGTAAAAGGTAACAGTTCCTTCTTTTCCAGCAGCTACTCCTTCCCTGTCAGCAGAGCAGGATTTTTATAATAATATGCTACAGGAAGGTGCAGAGAGGGACTGGCAGCTGGGTAGCTGCTACCTCAGCCAAAGGAAGAAAAATTGCCTCCATAATCTCTTAGGTGGGGCATTATTTCTCCAAAATTCAACCTCTGTTGGAAAATGCTGTTAGCAAGTGACCTAAGACTGCAGTTTTCAAGTATGAGTGTTGCGTGTTTGACAGCAATTCAGGTATAAAGAGTATTGGCCTTTGCTGCCATGCAGCCTGGTTTGTTGTGTGCGTGTCCTTTGCTAGGCAACAGCAGCCCAATAAAAAAAAAAAAAGGTTTCAAATGAAAGTCTCGTTTGCAGAATCGCAGAGGTTGGTAAGTACTGTGGAGTTCCTGGAAACGTTTTGTTTCCTTTTCCACCATGTCATTTTGATGGCTGATAAAATGAACTTGTATCTGTGGAAATCTCTACAGTTGGACTCCCTGCTAGATGATGTTTTGAAAGTCAGGGCATTGGTTTACATTCCTAAACCATAATTCAACTTGAGAGACCCATTTAATAAAATTCCTTCGC
Source organism: Rhynchotus rufescens (assembly GCA_032273925.1). NCBI lineage: Eukaryota > Metazoa > Chordata > Aves > Tinamiformes > Tinamidae > Rhynchotus > Rhynchotus rufescens. The sequence goes on from JAVCKT010097901.1 coordinate 4,768, forward strand.
TGCCCAACTCTTTAATATCAAGAACATCCTCCCTGACCTCGACAAGCCGGGGATCACCCCGGACCAGTGCAGTGGTGACTCTGTATTTTCCATACTCAGAGGGTTGAGTGTCATCCCATAGGTACTACCACACTTGGTGTCCCTTTTGCTGCAGGCAGTTGACTGCTGCTTTTTCGCATTGAAAGGAAGTGTAAAGCCCATGTCCCCCTTTCCACATGAGGTTGCCTTCTGGGAGGGATGTGTGGGACGTGCCAGCCACGGTTCTGTGCAGTCACAAACCAGTGTGAATGCCCTTTGCCCAGAATGGGTCTTCATCAAGCCTGTGGTTCTCCATACGATGGGAATTCCTGGGTGGGTTTTGCTAGACCTAACACAGAGAAACGCCACACATTGTTTTCCTTTCTTTTCCCCCTTAGACTTGTATTATTTTCTGCTAGCACCAACACTTTGCTACCAGCTGAATTTCCCACGGCTAAAGCACTGCAGACATGGCTATGTCCTTAAGAGGCTGCTTGAAATGGTAAGAAAACAACCAACACTTCACTTAAATCTTTCACCCTCAGGGACCCTCCTTGGATAGCAGTAGTTACTGTATTGAACACTGAGATTCACAGTGACTCTGTTCCTTTGGGTGCTAATGTTACAGATGTGCATTGAACACTCCCTTATCACACAGACATGTTTTCTCTAATGTTTATCAAAAAGAAGGGTATTTCTCCTATTTTAAATGCTTTTCCTAAGTGGGGTCCTAGAGGAGGAAAGAGACATCCTCCAGCCTGGATGGGCACTCTGCTAAAAGTGCAGCAGTCTCCTTTGCTGTCTGTGGCTGCTTTCATTTCCTGTAAATCCAGTGGTGATACAGTTGTCTCTTAAATCCTGCACATTTCAACCCTCACACAGGGATATTTGACTAATCATGGGGATTTCATGCAGCCCTTTCTAATTCCTCTTCTTCTTTTTTAGGCTTCTTGAATGGAAGTGGGGATTTGGCCAACATAGATTCACCTTGAAAGGGGTTCTGGTAGGAACTGACACAGAGGGGATGTGAAGTGCATGGGACTCTCTTGCTTCTTGCCAACAGATGAAACCAAATTAAGCCCCGTGGTCTCATCACTCATTGCAGAGCCCCTGGCCCCAAACCACGCTGGTGGTTTTGATATCTAAATGCGAAGTAGATGTAGATAGGGAGTGATGCTTGAGGATACGGGATGCGGTGGCTTTAGAATGAGGGATTCAGTGAAGGATACTGATGTCTTGTCCGATTTTATTTGCAGGTATTTCTCTTTCATCTCATGCTGGGGCTAATTCAGCAGGTATTACTTTTTCGCTTGTTCAGTGTTAAAACCCAAGGATTCAGTTGCCCCCTACAATAAGGACCATTGCGATGCAGTTATTACCATTTTTACACTCTAGACAGTACCAGCCTGCACCACTTCATTCTTATTGTATAGAGCACCTCTGTCTACCTTAGTGCTTATGCACTGCTGAAATAGCTCACTTTATCATGGCTGTACTTATCCCTATCTACTTCTACACAACATATCCATATCAGCTTATCCATATCTCTTTGAACATCACTTCAGGATTCCAGTGCCTGCTTAGTGTCAAGAAGGCTAGAGATGGCACTGGGATGAAGGAATGGGGGAATTTCACCATGTTTTTCCATTTATTTAGTGGACTGGACGACTGTTTGTGTCTCTGGTCTGAGTCATCTCTCCCCTGTGAAAGGCTATACATTTTTAAGCTATCATGGGCTGTGTAGAAGAAAACCTTTGTAGCTGTGTTAGGGCAAGTCATTCTACCTGATGCTTACCTTAACGTTGGCTCCGTCTCCTGGCAGCTGTCACTTGGCATGCTCGGGATCCCAGGCAGGATTTCTCCCAAGTGCTTTGTGCCCGGGCTGGTGGCAGTGGAGCACAGTAAAGGGGGATTTATTCAAAGAAGGTTTTGGGGGGTATCAAGGAAACTTTTTGTTCCCATATAAGTATGGCATAAAGCCTACACTATTATAAAGTCCTTAAAATAGTCATCTCTGTGAGCTGCTCACCTGAGCTGGCAGCCTTTTGCACTTAGTAGAAGATGCTAGGAGGGTTCCTTTCTCCTGATACCTCCCAAAAGAGTTAAATTGGGGGCCTTTTTCTCCCCCCTCAGCTCCAGAAGGCTGGAGGACTTGGTCCTACCTACCTTCCCACCTCTCCTGCTCACGTAGTAGGGTTTCAAGCTTAGCTGCCTGTGTGGAGGGTGGCAAAGGCATTCGAGCCGCCCTGGGTGCTAAGAAGGAGTCACCCAGCGGTCACCTGCTGCTGGAGCCCTCCTGGTTGGTGGAGCCCGTCTGTATATGCTGCAGCTGTATCATTTAATTATAGCAATCACAAGATAACGAGCCGCTTTACAGAGCCTTGTGTTCAGAACTGTGCAGCTCATTGCTCTCTATTTGTTTTTGCTTTCAGTGGATTGTACCGAACATACATAAATCCATGAAGCCCATCATGGTGAGCAGATAAGACCCATCGCTTTCCTCTGACCTTATTCCATTTCACTGCCTTGCTAGAGATCGTGCTTTGATGTGTTTCATTTCTCTCCGCAGGAAATCGAGTCCGCCTTGCTCACAGAATACCTCCTCAAGCTGGCGGTAAGGCCAGGCTGCACCATCGCTCTTCCTAAGCTGGGCTCATGCGTTACGGAGCTGCCCTTGCACCAGAAACCTGAGGAGCTTGGGCAGTGCAAGCTCTGTTCCCTTCCAAATCGGTCCAAAAGGCTGCTGCCCTTCACGGTGGCTTTACTGAACCGTCCCCATGCAAAATACTGATATCAAAGCCTGGGCATTTTGTGGAGTCTCTGCTTACAGTCTTTTGTGAGGATCATAGCTTTTCTTTGGGTACGGTGTCTGACCAGGTTGGACGGGCGACTGGATAAAAAGGGCTCGAAGAGGTATCACTGTTCTGTACGTCAGACTAGGAAACCTTTTCAGAGAGGAATATTTCATGGCATATCTTAACGCCTGACTCTGCAGCCACTGGATCTGCCACAGGAGTTAATTCCCTAGCTTGAGAGCAGTTCATCTGCAGCTCTTCGCAGACTTCCCTTTGGGCTTTTCCCTTGTGTCCTGGAAGTGTAGCTCTTCAGAGCTTTGGGGATCAAAAATAACAGTATTGGTTGCAGCAAGGCAGAACGCAATGCGTAGACTCAAGTGGGAAGAAAGGCCAGCGTTGCACTGATTTAGCAGACCAGTCACTTCCCCAAATGCTTGTGCAGAAAGACCCATCCCAGAGAGAAACTTCTGGTTCTTTTTCTCTTCCTTGTATTACTCTGCTCGCTCCTTTTCCACTCGCAAAGCTTCTCAGCAGAGTCTCCTTGGATCTGCAACCATCACGTGCTGATTCTCGCACAACGTTGCTGCTCGGGAGGGATGAGGGGTCTTCTGCTGCTGTGTCTCTAAGCCCTAGTGACCTCTGCAGTGCTTAATTGCCCTCCCAGTTGTTTGTATTATTTTAAGTGGGCTTGGGCCCAGGTTCAACAGCCCATTTAATGTCCAAACTTTCTCCTGAAATCAATGGACTGCAGCAGTCAGTTGGCTGTGGCGGGATACATCCCTCAGGATTCATCCATTGCTCTTTTCTGATTGTTTCTCTCTTCTGTACCCTCAGCCCTGCTTGGGGGCTGAACTCAACTCTGGCTGTCGCCTGCTGGTTTTGCACACATGCTGGATTGTTAAATTTCCTGAAATTGTCAGTTTCTACATCCATCTCTGAAGGCAGAAGTCATGGGCCCTGTAGGTTTGCAGCTGGCCTTGGAGGTTGTACTTTTTCAATGAATAAGCCTTGCTGACCTTGGGCAATGAGATGCCCAAGAGATCCCTCCGTAAGTTTTCCAATGGAACCGTTGGCCGTGATGTTGGGCAGGAGAAGGAGAAGATGCTCTGACATGTGTATCTACCTTATACTCTTCCCCCAAATGCACACCTACTTGGATGGTGCATCTTGATGTTGCACTCTGGTGGGTTTGGTTATTTTTCTTGCCCAACAAAATACTCAAATGCTGCAAGGTAAATCCTGACGGATGCTCTCTAATCCTTCTTTTTCCTCCCCCTGAATCCTATGGGAAGTGTTTTTTGCTATTTGATGCTTTGTCATAGGGTGCACTCAGATTTCCATGGCATATTCTCCTTGTCTGAGGGATTTTCCTGCTCCTGTGTTTTCCTGCTGAAAACCTGTGCAGTGTTTTATCAGTGGCCTAATCATGATGAGCTTTCAGCAGCTCTCTTGGTTTGCTTCCATTTCACTGGATTTAACCTCTTAATTACATCTTTCTCTTCCCTTTTGGTCTGTGACAGCACATTGTGGTATCTAAACGTGATTCTTGAAGTCGTTTCCCAAATTAGCAGTTTGCTATGGCATTCACTGCGGGTGCTCTGGGTGCTACAGGCGCTCTCTGTCCCTCTGCTCCCCTTCGCCGAGGCCAAGATCTTTCCAGAACTGTCACAGGAGCATCTTTAGTCTCACATAGCCGTGTTCATGCCAGCAGAGCTGTGATTTTATGATGCTGATGCATTTAAAAGGTTATAACTTGTGCCTGCAAGGCAAGGACCAGGCAGGTAATGGTCGCTGAAGGTAAGGCTGGGATTAATGCAGCGACATTTTTTACTGAAGCTCCTGGGTAGATGCATTTGCCTTTAGCTAGTTCACTTAATGAGGGCTTTTTTGACTTAAAATTACAATGCACGCACATGTGCTGTCCCTGCAGGGCATCCCCGCCTAGCAGAGGGCATTGAGCAACACGAGCAGAGACCAAAGGAGCTGGGTTGCCTCGAGAGCTCTGGTTCTCCTTCTCTCAACCCAGCACCATCTCGTTGCACAGCACAGGCCCACTGAGCTTTGCAATTTGCTCCCAGCACCTTGCCCACTCTCCCTTAGCTTAGCTCAAGCTGAGGATCAAATCTCTCTTTAGGAACAGTTGTATGGGCTGATAGTCAAACTATGATCAAGGGGTGAAAGTAAAGCGAGAAGAAAAGCTTTATTTTATTCTGTTTCTCCTCTAGGTGCCCAATCACTTCATCTGGCTGATCTTTTTTTATTGGTACTTTCACTCCTGCCTCAATTGCCTTGCAGAATTGCTGCGATTTGGTGACCGGCAGTTTTACCTGGACTGGTGGTAAGGTGTCCTTTTATCTCCTGGTGCAAGGGAGAAGAAGAAAAAGCTGTGTTGCCTCTTAGTGCAGCGTGGCTTAGATCTGTTGAGATCTGTGAAATGGTTTTACTAAGCAGAGCAGCGAGTAGCTGGGCCGCATCTCATTTGACAAATCTCAAGCTTGGCCCAAATGCTGCCTTATAATTTAGCCAGCTGGGTTCGTTAGGCAAGATGTGTAGGGCAAAAGCAAGATGAGGCTTTCAGGAAACAAGGTCATGCTCCCTGCTTGCCTCCCATTAACCACTGTCATTTACCCCGTGGTGGAGACGGCAGTGAACATTTCCACGAGAGTGACAGTGATTTTATACCTATTTTGGTATAAATGGCTGTAATCGATACACTTTGGGCACATTAGGAGTAAACATTAACTTTTGCTTTCCCCACTGTTTCTTTAGAAGCAGACACTTGATTTATTCCAGCAAGGTATGGACGAGATCCAAAAATCAGATCCTTACCTATTTTGGCTTGACATCTAAACGGGCACCTAAAATTATTTTCGCTTCTGTTTCTTGTTTCCATCCCCACACAAGGAAATGGAGCTGTGAGAGTGGTTACCAGCAGACTCTAAATGAGAATTATGTTTCCAACCTCTGCTGGATTTTCTGTAACCTAAGCTCCTTTGCCAGCATAATTGGCGAAGAGAAACTGGGCATCTTGGTATCAGTAACAAATTATAAGGGTGCAACAGCTAGGCAAAAATGAATAGGCATGTTTTAAGGACGTACTTCTATAAATCATCAAATTATTCTAATGGTAAAAACAGATTAACAGGTTAAGTATTGATGGAACAGGAGTTGCAATCTGAGTTTCCACAGAGAAGATGCATGTATGAACCTAAAAGTGAAACAGGATCTGCAGTGGGCCTGAAATAAATAGGGATACAAATCAGTGTATCGGGATACAAATAGCTGGTGATGGAGCTTTAAAAATAACCAAAATGGGTTACAGAACCCGTTAACCCCGGGAAATGTCATCCCTGAACTAACAACCATTCTGTGAGCTAAATTACGGTTCTAACAACAATGTATTTAGAAAATAATGAATCAGGCCCCAAAAGTCATGAAGCTGGCTTAGAAATCACAGAGATCTTTTTTTAGGTTGTAGCTTTTATTTATTTATTTATTTATTTGGTATTCTTTCCATGTCTGACTTTGCTTTCCTCTACTGAAAGGCCACTCCAGAGCTGGCTCTAATAAAGCCAGTATATACTGCGAGCTGAAGCCACACCATGGTTTTCTAAATCCCAAATTTTCATTATTAAGGCAGTCTAAG
>JAVCKT010097902.1:0-11224 GCA_032273925.1 Rhynchotus rufescens
AAAAAAAAAAAAAAAAAAGAGAGAGAGAGAGAGAGCTTAGTCTGTGATAATGAGACAACACCCAGATCCCAGATATCATCATTCTTCTTTAGATTAGCCAAGTTGACTTGAGTCAACTGACTCAAGTACTAGCCTGGCATGCAAGAAGTGAGATTTATACTTTAACCAGCTCAGCCAATTCAATACCTAAAGCCTTATACTTTCAGAGACAAGTGCTTTCCAGCTGACTGTTCCCTGGTGAATTGTGTATGTTTAAGGCTGTCAGAAATATCAGTCCTGCCAAACCTGCTACATAATTTTTGCTGGAAAGACCATGTTTGCACTACCTCCACTCTTCCAATAAAAAAACGCATTTGCTGGAAAATTAAAAATAACTCAAAATACAACGTCTAACTACCACAACATTAGTTTCCTTTTCTTAAGCCATTTTACATTACTCGCAATAAAAAGGAATAGCTTAAATGAGCTATGGCTACCATCCCACATCTCTAAGATTGCATGGTGTGATACATCCCAGCTCATAGACATTTCTTGCCTTCTGTTTACAAGCAAACCAGAGAAAGGACCCTACACAGACAGATTGTTTTGTTACATACTTCTCTGCCTAGGGAGGTGTGCGACAGGCGTGTGACAGCTGTTAGTCACCACTGCCTCAGGCCCACAGATATTGCAGCCATCTCTAAGACAGAATATTCAATCCAAGAACATGATCAGTTTCCTGACTGGTCAGCAAAGTCCCAAACACTAAAGTTAAAGTGAAATCATGATCAAATGCAAAAACGTATAAAGGAAGTGACAGAAGTGCCTTGGGATGCTTGGGAATATTGAAAACTTTTATTCTTATTTTAAAGGACTAGACCTTAGTAAAGATACTTTTTTTTCCCTCTGCAAATCAGTATGCACATAGTTAATATCCATACATTCGATATGAGAACACAACTATCATTTTTTCTTCTCGATCTGCTTAAAAGAAAAAGTTGCTCAGATTTTTCGTCCTGACATTATCTTCTTCATTACTTAGATACAGAATTTGTTATTGCTAAGACTTAGAGATATTGGTTCCATTCTGAGTGAGAATTCTTCTGATTAGAGCAAGACAAGTGCAAGAGTATAGGAAAGGAAAGAGACTGCTGCGACTATTTATTTTTTTTTATTAATTTATTTTGAAGTACACAGAGTATCACAGTGCTCAAACCATATCCCCAAAGAAGGCAAACCTCAGGAAAAAAAAGTCATTTGCAGAAAGACATCTGCCCAAGAATATTCTTCTACGAGACCTTAAGCACATTTCCAGCAAGACCAGAAGTGTGAAGCCAACAATCTTTCCAGAGGGATTAAGGTAATAACTCTAGTGTCAGGGAGATGATGTAGAAGAGAAAGCAGGCACTGCAAATCCCAGTCCTAAAGGCCAGGAAACTAACACTGACCACGTGGGGCAGAGCTGCCCAGCTGCGCTTTGCAGGGGAGGCAGAAACGGTGGCCAAGAGCAGACCGCGGAGCTGCAGCTCACACCTGGGTCCCACCAGCCAAGTAAGGCATATGCCACAGTTTTCATCCTTGCAAGTGATGCAGATCAAAAAATGATTAATCAAAAATACATTATTTTTTTGATTCTCTTGCATCTCTCTTGCAAAGATTGTTTGTAGCCAATCTTACAACTGAAAATTAATTTTACTTAATGAATAGGATATTTTTTCAAAGCCTACTTTAGCTTTATTAGAGAAAATAAAAGCTACAGGTTTTTTTTTTTTTTTTTGCTACAGCCTTCTGTATCCTCAGCAACATTTGATCCAAAATATATCTCATGCAGAGAGAGAAAAATTAAGATTGGAATCTATGATGCATTTTAATATGCAATGCCCCATGTGCTTATGGAGAAGTTAATTAGTTCAAAGTACATCTTGCTGAGAATAACTGCGCTTCCCCATACAAGGTGGTAAAAAACAACAAAACAACTTTCTAGAAGAAAACTCAGCATTTTGAAAGAATACATTGTTGTGGGCAGAATTTCATAACAGAACAAAAAGAAACAAGAGAACAATAAGAAAATGAATTATTTGATATTTTTATATATGCACCCTATAAAGTAAATATTTAACTTTTAATATCTTTGTTTTAATGTTGTTTAATACCTTTGTTTTTACGTTTAAGATGTTATACTTAATACTTGGACCGTCTGCAGTAAGTAAAATCTTTGGTATTAACAAGATTTACAAAGATTAAAATCTTTGTAAATTCTTTACAAAGCTCAAGAATCTCAACTTTTCAGTCCAACTTGGAACTGTTACCAAAAGAAAAAAAAAAAAAAAAAAGTAACTTCACTGTCATCAGCATCGAGCTCAGAGTCCACACCAGGATGTGGTTACTAAGAAAGGGTACTTTAATTGGAAGACAAGCTTGAACGTAAGATAGTTTCTTTCTGAGTACATGGGTTATATATTCCAGGTATCTGTCATTCCAATTATTCTCATTCTTAAAAGTCACAGTCATTTACAAATACAGATTCATTTTACACATAGAGCTTCCTTTTCTGAAGCTCTATATTAGAAGAAACAATCAATGAGTTTTCAGGAAAACGGTTAGGGGAGCATATTTACATTGCCAAACATGGAGCACAGAAGTTGCTTTGGGTCCTTGTGTAGGTCATGAGGAGCAAGAGGCCCCTTCAGGAAGCAGCTCGGGCCTCAGTCATGTTTCTGTTCCCAGCTCCCAGATCTTCTCACTCTAGCTATAGGGAACTTCTCAGCTACTGAGCTAACAAGTCTTTCAGAACTCAATGTCCACACCTACACCCAAGTGCAAGCATCCCTTCCATTCCTCCAGTTTAAGTGATGTTCATATTTCCAATTTCGCAAAAGGAGGTAGAAACCAAGACTAAAACAGCAAAAATCAGTGCTGTAATGAAGCAGCTCTCATCCACTCCATGAGGATCAAGAGTTCACTACCAAACTGTATTTCCAAGTCCAACATTAATTCCTGTGATTTGACAAATAATTCTTTTAAACTCTCTGACCCCATTTTCAGTCATGCCGACAGAACCATGTCTCTGTCCTTCTCCCCATCTATTTCCCACCTGTTTCCAGGTTATAGCCACCACTACATATGAAGGAACAGAACCACATCTTAGTAGTGTTTAAACTAATTGCTTTCTAATTGTAAAGTGTCTTCCATAATACAAAGTGCAGGTTAAGGACTGCACAAAGCCCTTACCTCTTCTACAAAGAGAGTTACTAGCACTTGCAAAGGCAAAGATAACTCCATGTAAGTAAGTGGCTCAGCCCCTGCTAACTCTGCAGCATGCAAGCTGGTTCACCAGTCAGCATCCAGCATACTCGGGTCCAATTCTGCTGAGCTCTCCTCATTACAACAGGGCAAACAAACTTTTTTTCTTATATATTTTTTTATTTTCTGTCAATAATTACATTTGCTCTGCCTCACTGAGGATCTTCTGCTAGCAATAAAAAGTATGAAATGTTCCAGTGGGTCAGTCTCTGGCTGTTTTATTTTCATTTCGGACATAGTAGAGACTTTTTTTTGTTGTTGCTTCAAATTTCTAAAAGAATAACCAGAGTAGTAGTTTCCTCTCAAGTCTATCCAGTGACAATATGGCAAATTTTCTACCCTCTGCAAGCTCAGCTAGTGGTTAATCCCCCTTGGCATAAAAGTAAAGCTGCACATTGGAGAGCGAGCTTTTCCTACAACGTCACAGATACTGTCACCATTAAAATACCTAGCAGGGCTTTGGTATGCACGATGATTTTTCTATATATATTGTATGGTTGAGCACATTCACCATAGGCATGCATATATGTGTGTATATATAAAGCTTAATATACCTCCTAATAACCTTTTTGTTGAGTAGTAGGTTGACTGAAAAGACTAAGAGGTATCTCTCAAAAATGGTTCCAAAAGAGCATTCTTAACATGATATCCGGTCTCAAGCAACATTCATTAACTTCAGCCAGCATTGCCACTGATTAGTAGCTCTAAAATCAGAACAAACTGACACAGGGAGGCTGCTGCTTTCTGGCCCACAGTATCTCTGAACAATTTTTCAAACAGCATTAAGAGCTCCACAGGTTGCAAAGCAAATAGTCAACCTTCTGCTCACAGTGCAGTTGTTTAAGAAACTGCGACTCAAGTTTGCCAAGACCTGGAATTTGCTCCACAGGTGATTCCTAATATGATTTTGCAACAACCACAACCAGGCACCTCCCAAATAACTGACAAGTCTTCTTCTCTGGACAGCTCCAAGAACTAACCATTAGTTTAGAGTCTAGTGATGACACCTCAGCAGCAGGATGAGCACCACTGGATGCATACACTGTCCAAAGGACAGCGTCATCCATTCAAGAAGCTTCCCTACCACCCAGAATTAACCATTTCAGACTCATCTTCTATGCTTTGAACATGTGAAGACTGGCTTGGATAAACAGGAGGGTACTACATGTCTCTAGAGCAAGTTTTCTACATGTAGCTATGCAGAGAATGACTGCAAGGCACAGGCAAAATCCCTCTACTCACTAAGCCTCTAAGCCTTTGGCATCAGGTAGGTAAAGAAAGTTTCCACCATCAGTCATATGTTTGACCTTGGGAAAATCTTCATGTTGACTGGTTCCAAAGGGATTAGTAAATGTACCAGTTTTCAAATACAATTTTCAATTACTTTGATGAGCAATTAAAATGCTAATTAAAAAAACAATCCAAAACTCAGTACTCAGAAGGTTATAAAATAATAAGCTCTTGAACACTCCCTGCAACTAGAGGCAATAAGAAGGTCACAGTAAAGATGGAATGGGAAAGAACTACAGAGGAGCTGTGTTTCCCCAAAAATTATGCTTGGGATCATTTACTAAAAACATACCGAATGCACCTAGCCATATCTTTTCAAACTGATGGATTAAGCAGAAAGTTCAACTAAATTTATCTGTATTTCTAGGAAACTAGTAATGTAGATTAATGGAAAATTCATGAAGATTATTATATAACATGATTCACTAAGAAAGCAATTACAAAACCCCACCTTCTAGTAACTCTATAATTCCATTTCAATTCATTTAATAGCAAAACAAAATTTTATTCAAGAACTTGGGTTCTTGTCACATACTCAATAACAAGTCTGCATTCTGTAAGAGCTCTTGATTTATGGGAATGCCCTTTTTCTTAGGTTAAAGACAGAGATGTGCCTTCTGGAAATAACTGCTTGGATTCTCCTGTGAAGCAATATCAATCTGCTATAACATAATGCCTTTTTAACCGTTCCTAATTTTCCTTCCCTTTCATCCCAGTTTATTTAATCTGTTAAAAAAAAAAAAAAAAAACCCACACCTAAGAAATAACAAAATTAATGTCAAATGAACCAAACACTGAGAATAGCCTTCAAGTCACAGAAGATGGCTTGGACATCTCAGAAATCTCTCCAATCCTAGTGATAACACCTAATGAAAGCAATAAAACTGCCAACACTAAAGGAGAATTAAAACATAAATACAGATAAAAGGATGCAGATGCTATAGTTCAACTCCCATACCTGTGTCCTATTACTGATTATTCTACTATATTAATTATTATGAAAAGGTTTGTCTAACTTTAGGAAGGACTTCTTAAAAAAAAGTGTTCTTAGGGAAAACACTCAGTAAATGTTCTCAGCAAATGCTTAAGGAGGACTTGAGAGCTTGAGGGTATTTTTTGCTTCGCAGGAAGGATCAAGTGCCCACATGAGCTCACGTCAGCTATGTATAATAATGCCTGCAAAAATCAATGTCTAAACTAAAAGGATTTAAACCACCATCTAAACCAAAAAATACATAAATTCTTCATTATGGAGGATGAAAACTCAAACTCAAAGCTGAATACATTAGATGTCCTTTGTGTCAATAATATTAGTCTACAAAATACTCTGAAAATTAAAGTTGGAATCCTTACATTACATCTTCCACTTCAGTTTGTCACTGCAAATATTTCTGAAGGATCTCTGGACTGCACATGACAGCTGTTAACAAGACCTGGTCCTGCTGCAGGAAAGAAAGAAACCCATTCTCGCCACTGGAAATGGCCAGGTGAAATCTCATCTGCTAACTGTAATTACCAAGACTGGATTTTTGCCAAGCTACTATGAATATTAACACTGCAAATTATATGGTATATATCAAATGAACATTTCTAATTTTACTAAAACCATGTCATCAATTTTACTTGGATAAATCTTCTGAAGAAAACGCTATGTTGTAATGTTATTAACAATATTTTACTAGGTACGGAAGTGTTGAAGTGAGAATATGAGCAAGAAGTGGCTGCACTCATGTTGGAAAAGAAAAAAAAAAACTTAACGCATTAGCTTCTTTCTCCTTTATTTCTATAAATCCCCTTACATCTGCTAATCCAGCTTCATGCCTCCAGCATCATTTACATTTTGTATGCTAATTTCCCAGCAGGTTCCCACTGGCCGAGTATTTTCCTGAGCCAACAGCAGCCAGCGACGCTCCTCCTCTCCCTTCCAAATCCCCGTAACGCCGGCGAACGGGTTGCGCTGCCCGCTACCAAGTCAGATCGCATGGCTTAGTTGAAAGCAAGAGAATCAAGCCAAAGAGATTATATTATTAGACTGTTCTAAAGACTGTGGTGGTAACAGAGACTTTGACAGAGTATGACTTCCTAATGCTAATTCCTTTATTCAATAAAAAGCATGTAAGAAAGGCACCCAAGGAACAGACCGGCCTTCAGCTTTTTAATCTGTGCATTCAGTACATATATTAAGGAAGGCTATTATGCAAAAGAACAGCAATAATTTATGGCATACCTAAGAAAACTGAATATAAACCTCTTGACAGTACTAAAAACTGAATGGCTCCAACGCCCACAGTTCCTATAACCTGAACAAAACGGGGAATTCTCCTGGTAGCTGTCAGCAGTATAAAAATCCCAAAACTACCAATGAGCAATTTATATTTCTATACAGTTGAGGGCACTATTCTGCCTGAATGCACACCGATTTGCTTAACTACAAATTATTTATGTTTCTGTCAAATGTGATGAAAACATTACGCTACTTGTTTTGAGGTCAGTTGGTCTGATTTAAGGGTGTTGAAAATGCTTTTCATATAATCAACTTGTGCTAATCTTCCAATTAAACTTTTCTTTGTACTATGACAAATTTAGTTGTCCCTCTTAAATATTATTTGAACAATTATAAATAAAATTGTTCGTAGACAGATTCTATGAAAAGCATCAATTGACCTACATGGCTGAAGGGTATTTCATTTGAAACAGGATACAACAGTACATTGAAAAATAAATAAAAAGGATTTCAGAAAAGGTCAAAGAAGAAAAAGAGTTAAGTGTTTTCCCAGCTTGCAAGGGTTACACTAAATAGCCATCATCCCAAATCTATGAGCTTTAAGATCGTTTAATTCCAGAAATGCATGATCTGCGACTCTTTTCAGATTCAAACCATGCTTTCTTCATTCATTTGGTTCCTTTCTTTTCCAGTTTTTACTCCAAGCATTTTGTCTTCCTCTCCCTAACCTTTTCTTCAATATTGTTGTTTCTTTTGCCAATATATTTACATTGGATTCTGCGAGTCAAGCAGAGGATTTACAGTCAAAATTTTCTGGTGATACTATAACAACCAGATGGCAGAGCGCAGAGTGTCCCAGTAGCGACGGTCTCTCACCAACACGTTGCTGGGTACACGGCTGCCCAGACAACTTTGGTGCCCCAAAGTACACCAGGGGTGAACTGTGCAAGTGTTCAAAGGGGCAGATCAACGTGTGAAAGGAAGACAAGCAGCTAAGACTTGGCTCCATTAGAGTCATTACCAATAACCCTGCAATTCACTTCTTTTTTTCTTGTCCCCCATGAGAAAATACTTGTTAAAAGCAGTTTTTCTTTGTTCCTACCTAGCGGTCCATTCTCATATATTGCTGTTTTACCACTGTTCCTGCTCAAGCCAACAAGGAGTAAACGCGGGAGGCTACTGCACTCACAGTGTCTTTAAGACCATAAATAAAGCCACATGAAGCCCTAGGGCAGAAGATTTGAGGTTAACCTTCTACTCTCACTTTCTGCTGGCACCATAAATGCAGTTGCAGAGTACAGTCTGACAAACTGCTTCATAGTTGTGATCCCCTCAATAGCCCTCCTCTCAAAATCTGGAAACTCAAAATCTGAACTCCAAGATGCACAAAAAAAAAGAGAAAAAGAACCACATGATTTGATCATAAGGAGAGTAGGTGGAAATATTAAAAAGAAGACATGATTTATTTTATAATGTGTACTTCCTCATCGCACCTCCCAGATGTACCCTTCCATCTTTTCACTCTAATATTTCTGTGCAGTCACCCACATAATTTGTTTTTATGTTTTTCAGTGTATAATTGAACCCTCCAGTTTGCTAATGGACAATACAAAAGTACTAGAAATTACACACCAACCCACATTTCAAAATTCAATGAGAATCTGCACCTTTATGGAGAAACAAAAAGAGTAGCAGCAAAGTTCAGAGGACCCATTCTCTTGCATGTGAGCACAGAAGCACTCCTGACAGAGTAAAATTTGCTGCTTCCTTAAAAAACACATACAGCTGGGTGGGTGTTCCCACTCCAGAGGGCTCTTGCCACCTCTTTGGGGTCCAACTGTACAGAAACACTAGAAGTTGCCGCACAGGGAAAGCCAAGCACATTGAAGGAAGAGGAAAAAAAATAAACAGGCATCATCACTAAAGTATTCAGTCTGATCCAATAGTTTCCTTTCCTCATTTTGCAGCGGGGCAGCACGAGCAGGTAGCGTGACAATGTCTGGCTAAGGATATGTCCAAAGGCCCAAGGCAACATTCCTGAGTTGATGTGTGTTCTTACACCTGACAGGAGGGGAAGGCCCTCAGACTCACAACTTCTCTTTTGGGCTCACCTTAGGTACCTAGTTTTAATGAGGAACATCTAAATATGCCACTGTTTGCATCGTGCTGAATTAATTCACATCTCATTTCTCTGTTTTGCCTTCAAGGGTCACATGCTTTTGTTTCCATTTTTTTGTACAGCTACTACTGATTTTTCTGAAAAGGTAGCTGATCATGCCATATTGATTTCTGCTTCATATCTTTTCTCCATAGCAAGATCATTTATCATTTTATCTTAACTTAATGCCTACTGAAATGCCATCGATAATCCTTTATGCTTTCATTTATTTTTCAAAAGACCTATGGAAATGGCATTCTGAATTATACCACCTTAGTATCGGCAGAAAAAAAATTCACTTCTCCCTTCCAGATCCATCAGGTGTTATACCAAATCATGCATTTACCATGACAGAAAAAGTAATCTAACAGATTTAGCAAATGGAGAACTGATAAGTAAACCTATTAAATTTCCATTCTTAACGGATGTATATTAACCAAGAGTGGGGGGGGAAGAAAAAGCAAAAAATGGAAGGTAGAAGTAAAGGATCAAAAAAGGTATCTTGTCCAATCTTGTCCTTAGATCTTCTTAAAAACACTGCAGTTGTACTTTTTGTACTTGTTTTGTACTTTTACATTTAGGCTGCAACACTTTAAGAACTGTATACAAAGAGAATTTAAATTAGAAAGCAAGAAATACGACAACAGCTGCAGCAAGGGTTAAGGTTACCTCATCATGCTCATCTTTCACCCAACTAAAAAGTTCAGTCACCTACTCAGAAACAGCAGCAGTGATGTTCAGTCCAGCAGTGCCCTAGGTAGGGAGGAGCAAATAACCAACACAAATAAATTGTGCTCTGCTAACAGTTCATTTCAGGCCATTAGGTGGAAATTGCTTGCTAACAATAGCAGGGAATTATGAATGGCTGTGACAAGCACAGAATCCAGGAACAAGAAAAAGCAATGAAGAGGCCTCCACAGCTGCAATTAGTAACACTAGTAACAGGCAGTTGAACTAGGCCCGTGTGACAAGAGCTCCATTCCAAGTGGCCAGAGTTGCTGATTCCCTCTGGAAAGGGCGGCTCCAGGCCTCGCTGCAGGGCGGCCCTGCGAGGGAGCAGGAGGGAGCAGCAGCCGTACACAGCACATCAGGCGCTCAGGGCTCTCAAACACCAGACACAAAACATTTCCAGAAGGGGCCCACATGTGATGGATGGGTTTCAGCACTGTTGCAGTTCATGCTACACTTTATTTTGAGCCAAACTTTCATGTCTTTGCTCATACACGAAGCATAGCTGAGGAGTTGCTCCCCTACACCTGCTCTCACTGCTGCAAACGGTTCCGCTGACCCTAAAGGGTCAAACCAACCGCACGTTCAATCAAACAAGTCTGTCTGGAAAAACTCACCTTCTTTGGCACTACTTCTCCATTTCCAGACCAGCAGATGCCTAGGAAAAACCTTTTCCTCTCCAGCTCTGCTTTTCTACAGTGATGTATATTTAAAAAAAAAAAAAAAAAAAAAAAAATAATAGAGGGAGATAAGGAGGAAAAATAGTTTTTAAAACAACACATTTGGCCTGATGTAGCTATGCTGACAAATGAAATGCTTCTGAGCTTCATGGAAAACAAAATGAGCAATGGAAATTTTTTAGACATGGCAATTTGTTAGAGGAGCTCACAAATCCAAGACACTCAGTGCTGCTGGTGAATACAAAAAACTAAAGAATGGACTTGGCAAACTACTGAAGGGAAGCAGAGTCTCTCTTTCTAAGAATAAACTCAAGATGTGAGAGAAAAATAAACATAAGCTGATGTCTAGTTTACATGAGACCATAAGGAAAAAATCTAAGATTGTCCACACAGCGTCAGACCAAAGTCCCATCTAGTCTAGTTCACTAGTGTACCTTTTAAAATAACACTGTTACAGGTAATATTAAAAGTCTATCCAACCTGCCTTTCTGACAGTGGTCAGACAGCAGTCAGACAGCATATCACACTTTCCTAGGTACTTATAGAGTTTCAAATGACCATAACTCAGCAATTTACTACAGAGCTGGTATCTATGTATTTAGAAGTCCCTGGCATCTCTCTCTCCCAAATTGTTTTACACCACTCGAAAAAAACAGAAACACAAAGTTCTATGGTTTAAATGACATCAGCTGAAGAAAGACTCACTCCTTTGAGTGATTTGCACCTGCTATACATTAGTTTCCTTTGAAACCCCACAGCACTTCCACCAAAGGATGCAATAAGCAATCAATCCCTATACAGCCTTTCCAGGACACTCATGGCCTTATAGACAAGTGGCCAATCCTCCATTAGTGGTCATTC
>JAVCKT010097903.1:0-11221 GCA_032273925.1 Rhynchotus rufescens
CTCCTCTCCTCTCCTCTCCTCTCCTCTCCTCTCCTCTCCTCTCCTCTCCTCTCCTCTCCTCTCCTCTCTTTTTTCTTTTTTTTATTTTATTCAGGAAACTTTGGCTAAATTGTTTTTATGGTCTAATCGTGTTCATTTCCTTTCAAGGCAACATTCTCTTTAAGCTTAAACTGTTTGAATCCTTAAAAGCCTCTGTTCTCTTCCTCCTTTTCCTCCAGATAATGCATTTACAGAAACCAGTCAATTTAAGCTTTCATTAAGTTTACCTTTAAAAAAAATCAAGCTTTTATATTTTAAAGATGAAAAAAATACAGCAATGCTTGATATAATCTTAGTTAACTTGAAATTACATTTTTTGTGTGAAGTCAGTTTCCACACTAAATGACTCCAAAGTGGCTGAAATTCAATGTGAGAAAATGTTCATGTCTATTAATTGTGTATCCTACAGTGTCTAACAAATATAAGACTTTAACTATTATCTAATTCATTAGCTAAAGAATACTATGAATACTTATTGTGTATTACACACTGTTGGTTATAAAGTAGTGAAGGAAAGATGTGCAAAATAATGACTTTTTCAGGAAAGAGTGAACATTGTTCTCCATTCCTAACATCATGTTTCAAGATAAAGTGAAAGGCAGAAATAACCTGGCTAGAATAATAAATAAATTTACAAAATCATGAAGCTGTTTTCCTGAAATTAAAAATATATAAATAAATAAATTATGTCACTTAAAGCTACTCAATCTAATTTTGATTATTTTTCTTATATGCTCATAAAGGGCCATAATAAAAGGAAATTGTTATTCAACTGCATTTCATAGAAGTTAATCTACTCATTTCTAAAATGCTTCATTTTCCCTGACCTCAGTATAGAGCAGCCTCCCTTCTCCCTTATTTCATAATAAGTTTTATCACAAACTAAAACAAATTAGAGACCATATGACACAGCAGATATTCAGTGTGAGTACAAACATATTTTGTTACCTAGAAGTGACAAGGCAAGTCATGAATCTATTTTCATAACAGGCTAATAAGCTCAGTTCCTGATTAATAGAAAAAAATATATAAATATTTTCTATTAGAGTCGTAATTGCTTAGATTACCATTTCAATAATGATTTTGCTATTATTAAGTTATAAATTAGCATGGCCTGCAGTGTCACCAATGAGTTAAGGAATGTTAAATATACATCCATATTAATATATATATATGCATGTACTGTCTATTCTTTTTATTTATAATAGTGCATCTTAATATCAGAAAAAATTAATTTTGCTTTAAGTTTTGAGAAAAAAAGGCTGAATTTACTAAATATTTTAGAATCCAATAAAAAAGTTAAAATGGCAATTAATCAGAATTTGATAATTATCTTTTAAAAATCATAGTTCAATTTGTATTTTCAGGTATTTGAATTTTCACAGCTGTGCTATGATAAAACACAAAATGCCTGGTGAAAATTGCTAAACTGCTCAGTTGCTAAAAAATAAGACCTGATGATTTTTCTAAACTTGCACAGTTAATTTAATATTTACAGTTTCTTTTATAAAAGCTAGTTTGACTGTGCAATTAAGTAAAATTTATATTGCTTTCCTCACAGATATCTGTAAATGTCTGATATTTAGTGGATTGCTTTTTTAGTTTAACATTTCCTATTTGAAGTCAAATTTATTATTAAGCATACATATACAGCTCCTTTATGAAACAATGATCATCTATTTTTTTTTGTTTTTTTCTTTTTTTTTTTTTTTCCCAGCAGGGTAGCATTTGATTTAATAGAAATATTTTGTGATGGTAGTTTTTCAAATTGTATCTTTTTAACAAATCAAAGGCAAAGAAGAATGTATGTACATGATCTAATGAACTTGAAGGCTGACTTTTTTTAACATCTGTAGCTTAGTCTTATAAACTATACTATACTTGTCTTTTGCCTTACACTTGTGAGCACCCCCATTGAACTCCAGAAGTTACTATCATGATAAAGCATTTGCAGAACTGGCCATGAGATAATACAGGAAATTAAAGATTCATAGAATTGATCATAGTGGAAGTTATAATGCACTTTCATCATATCTCTGCGGTGAGTAATTTTCCTGCCTATATTCCTGGCAATGCAGCCTTTATTATGTTCTTTTTCTTTCTGCTATAGTTCCATTCCATAGAGATTTGTTATTTGATTTTATAAGAGGATGAAAAACATTTTCTAAAAAAATCTAATGTAAAATAAAGTTTCTGAGAATGATTTGTATATGGTTTGGGGAACTTATTTCCTGCACACACAGGTAGCATCTGGACTTTAATAATGCACTAAGCTCTCCTTCAGTATGGACAATTTCTCTACAGTAGAGGACAGTCATATGAAGCAAATATTCATTTTGTTATAATTACCAAGAAGAGTAGTATTTCTCTGATATTCTTGTTGAATAGAAGATCACAAGTATTTTTAACACAATTCCTTCTGTCTCATCAACCAGCATGAGAGTCCTGTTAGTCTTGGAAACCTGACAGCTTTGATGAGTATCCCTGCTGCTTATGTTTCATGACTCACATGTATTCTCATTTGGCATCAAAGAAGAGTTTGATATTTCTTGAACTCATTTCGGAAATGGTGGTCCACATTTCAACTGGGCTTAAACTATGCCTCTGTATCCTCTACAACTAATCTTTGTCTGACTTCTAATTTAACATAAAGGGAAAAAATATTTAATTAGCCTCACTTTGAACCCTTCAGTATAAGTCACTTAACTTCCTAGTCTAGCAGTAAATAGACTGTTTTATGGGAGACATTTGGAAGGAATAATTTATCTGTATTAATCATCTCTTATGAGGACGAGATTCTGTCCAAAATGTCATGTTTAATTCAGTTCTCTGATTAAATATTGACAAAACTTTTGACAGCTATATCTCTGGTGCAGTGAGTTTCTTTGTAGTAAAGTACATTCTGAAAGACCAGTGTTTGATAAAGTAATGGGAAAACTGTGGGATCCATCCCCCTCAAAGGATTCACATAGAAATTTGCATGCTATCCCATATAATTGTTACTTGTCTGAAAGGGAATTAAAAAAAGGAAATATGTAAGGATAATCTAGGGGATATCATATACATGGGTGTCCGAAGTTAAAAGGTAGGAAACGTGACATGAGTAAATAATCAGTTCTTGCAATAGAGAAAGATTCTCAGTAGAATTCTGCAGAGACCTGAGTGTTGACCTATCTTGTTTAATTGAAAAGTGATACGGAAAAGAGATGAAAAGTAAGATGAAAATATATGTTGATGTGCCTAATGGCACAGGACGATTCAAGATAACAAGAACTGAGAACACACTTCAGGAGGAACTGCAGAAGGATATTATAAGACTGAGTGACTAAGCAGAAAAATGTTCAAAGAAAATTAATGTAAATAAATATAACTGATGTGCATGGTGAAAGTCTGTCACATTTCACATACAAATGTCACATATATAATGATAGTTTCCCCTTTGCTAACACACACACCATTGGGAAGATGAGATTACGACAACGTGTTTATGAAAACATCATCCCTTGATAATAATTAAAACAAAATAGAAATTACAACAAGGGAAATAAAAGCAAAAAAAGCAAACAAGCTCAAGGCTTTAGTGATAAAAGTGGTTTGCAGGAGTAAAAATTTTCTTCAAGAAAAAGAAAAAAAAGAGAAATGCCCCAAGCCTTTTTTTTTTTTTTTTCTATATGAGTATAGAAAATGAAAAACTGCATTAAGTAGTTAGGTGGATATACTATATCACCATCTTCCCATTTAGTCTATGTGAGCCTACAGCCACACTTCAGCAATTAATAACAATCTCTTGATTGCTTTCTTTATGCAGTATGTCAGTGTGCCTCTTGAGAGGCGTCCAGAACATCTGAGGAGCCTGAAAATATTTATGAACACTGAAATAGAACTAATACATGAATAATGCATTTCTGAGAAATAGAAATACAGTTGGAACCACCCTCGATAGTCTAAAATATCTCATCCCCTACAGTAAATCCAGAAGTCTTACTTTTCTATTCATGTAATGAGAAAATGATAATTTCCGTTTATTTGTTATATTTCTTGCAACAAACTTGTGGAATGAAATCAGAAGAATCTGTACTCGTGAAGAATAGGCTCAATATTCACTTCTGTTCACTTCTGTTCAAATTGTTCCACTTTACGTGAAGAATTAAATACTTACTGAGTTACCAAGAGAAAAAAAGAGAGAGAGAAAGAGAAGAAAAGAGGAAAGAAAAAGAGTAACATTTTTAATTAGGACATTTACTTGTAATGAAAAAGAGGAAGATTTTTAGTGCATTCTCAAAAAAAAAAAGACAAGAATGCAAGCCTTTTTTTCATGCTTGCACTGCTTCCCATACAGGAAGTAGTCTGTTTTTTTTTTGTTTTGTTTTTTGTTTTTTTTGTGAAAAGACAGCTTCAAGAAGGCTAAAATCACTTTCCTTCACTATGTCCAACTGATAAGTGGTCTGTCCTGAGAAATGACAGCATGCCTAGGTAGTTATTTCATTTCCTAGTTTCTTTAATCTCTATTTTGTGAGCAGAAATTAGACTAAATATTAGCTCTTACCCAGATTTTAATTTCATCTTTTTTTTTTTTCCTTGCAAGTAGTCAAAGGGCAAAGTAACTTTCTGTCTGCTTTCATGTTGAATGATGTTGTGCCACTAAAATACAATTAAACACAATTGATTGTGTTGACAATTGACAATAAAAGGGTGAATTTTGTTTGCTGAGGTATCATAATCATATAACTGCAGGACACTGCAACATGTCTTTGCCGGATGTACTACTTGATTAAATGAAGCAACAGGGGACAGGGCAATAACAGACAGGGTATGAAGGCAGAAAGTAGAGATTAAGGAGAGCAAATGTAGATAAGAGGAAGAAATGGAAGCGGCTGTGCTGCCCAAGCCACATCTTAGCGTTAGCTTTGTATTATCTTTAGTCATATCTAAATATGTGTATTATGTTGGACATGATAAGACAAAAATGTGTAGTAAAACAACCTTCTGGAGTCATCTGGGATATTCTAGAATAAAACTGCACACATTGAGGGCTGAAGTCATATAGCAAGTAGTAGGTGTAGTCCACTTTATAACTTTATCTTTGAGATCTTTCAGTTGCCCTTGGGTATGTCTAGTATATCTCGATAATGTCCTTTGTGTACACTTAAAGACTACTTGCATGAGAAAGGATTGCTGTATTCAGCTATTCAAATATTAAAAAGGCTGAATAGTCTTGTGTGCCAATTGATCTGTCTAAAATAGTGTCTTCATTCATTGATTATTTAATTCAATTGCACTAAAGAGTCTACCATAAAATATAATTCTCTTGGCAAGAAGGATTAGCAAAATGAAAGAGTGTCTCAGGAGTTCCATTTTCATTAATATGTGTTTATCAGTTTTCAACAATTAGAATCATCAACTATTGCTGTATTTTCATTGGAATTGACCTCTATTTAAAAAATAACAATCTAACTTTCAGGATTGCAACAAAAATAGATTAGTCACCATTTATGCTATCTGAAATAGATGCAATACACATGTTTAATTAAAATATGTTTTTTTGTCTGAAGCATATATATGAATAAATTAGAATGTAAGGTTTTTTTGTTTGTTTCTTTTGTCAACATTCATCAGAAAATCAGTTATTTCATAGTGTGAAAAAGAAGTACTAAAACACTTGTGATGGAACATTAAAAAAGATAAAAATCTTTTTTATAATTCTATATATTATACATGAATTGTAATATTGAAATACTATATACTATATATGATTAAGGAAAAATAACAATATGTAGAAAAATCTCTGGAAATTTTATTTTAATATAGATAGCATTGTATTATATATTATATGATTATAATTATAACATAATTACATTATTCCATTGCATATTAATGCCTATTATAATACTAATATAACAGGGATCTCATCCTCTTCTATGATATAGGCTACCTGCTGAGGATAAATTGTTTCAATCCGTACTTGATCTTTTGAAGAAGAAAAATAAACTGTCTCAATGGTATAATTCTGTTCTGATTCTTTCATAGTCATGAAATAAATTTAGAATACTGAGAATGGTTATACGAATAAAATAAGTATAAAAAACCTAACACACTAAATATTATTGTAATGACTAATTTTTTTTTTTTTTTTTTTTTTTTTTTGCTTAGGATGAATTTGGAAAAGATTTTAAATTTGAGAAAAAATGGCAAGTGCACCTTTGGAAAAACCTTATGGGCACCTGGTTTCATTTATTCAGTAAAATGTGAAAAGATCATTTAGATTTATTCAACAAAACAGATCCTTTTCACACTTATATGAGATAAGTTTAAGACGTATTAGGAGAGCTAAAGGTATCTATAAGATTCAACCAAGTGTTGTATTGACTGATATGAATTTAATTGTTTTAATTTATAACATTATAATTATCTAGTTAATAGTGTTCTATAGTGGAATGGCTGGCTGAAGGGTGGTGAATGTTTTCTATTTTGACTTCAGTAAGTCTTTTGACATACTCATTGAAAAGCTCAGTAAGTGTGAACTAGATGATCAGACAGTGAAGTGGATTGAAAACTGACTGAATGGAAGAGCTCAGAGGGTTATGTTGAATACATAAAAGTTTACTTAGAGTCCTGTAGATAGCAGTGTTCATCAGGGGTCGATATCAGGTCAAATTCTGTTCAATTTTGTCATCAATGACCCACATGAAGGGGCAGAGTAAATCTACTGATGACACAGAAATGAGAGCAGTGGCTGATACATCAGAGGATAGTGCTGTCATTCAGAAACACCTGGACAGTTTGGAGAAATAAGGAGAGAGGAACCTCATGAAGTTAAACAAAGGCAAGTGCAGGGTCTTTCATCTAAGGAGAAATAACCCCCTGTGCCAGGACAGGCTGGAGACTGACCTTCTAGAAAACAGCTCTGCAGAGAAGTTCCCAGGAGACAACAATTTAATCACTGGCCAAAAGTGTGCCCTGTGTCCAAGAAGGCCCATGGTGTCCTGGGTTGCACTGGGGGCAGCCTTGCCAGCAGGTCAAGGAAGGAGATCCTCTCCCTCTGTTCAGTCATGAAGAAGCTATATCTGAAGACTGTGTCCAGTTCTGCACTCTCCAGTATGAGAGACATGGAGCTGCAGGAGACAGTCCAACATAGGACTATGAAGATGATCAGGGAACTGGAGCATCTCTCCTAGGAGGAAAGGTCCAGAGTCTGTTCAGTCCAGAGGACAGAACACTGGGGAGGGAGATCTTATCAATGTGTATAAGTATCTAACAGTATGATGTAAAGGGGATAGGACCATACTCTTCTCAGTGGTGTCCAGGGACGGAATGAGGGACAACGGCCACAAACTGAAAGCCAGGAGTTCCATCTGAATGTGAGTAATATGGCTGTCAGGGTGACAGAGCACTGGAGTAAACTTCCCAGAGAGGTTGTAGAATCTCCTTCTCTGGAGATATTTGAAAGACATCTGGACAGAGTTCTGGGCAATGTGTTCCAGGTGACTCTGCTTGAATTGGGGTTGGAGTAGATGATCTCCAGAGATCCCTTTTAGCCTCTACTGTTTTAGGAGTCTATGGTTCTGCTACTACAGAAGAAACTCAGGTTGTCCAGTTTAAATGTAGATGTCCACACTGTAGATTTAGATGGATTCCATCTAAAATTTCTAAAAGATTGACATTATTTCAGCAAATTTCAGATGTTCTTTTAGGGATAAATAACTGTGTATTGTAATATATTTGGATGAGAAACAATCATTTACAAATGTGTTATGCTCATGAAGGTGTGTGGTTTTTATAAAAGAACAATAATTATTGAAATAGATAAGGTCCCTCTTATGTAGTCATATCCCATTAGTTTTACAGCACAGTTAAGACCCAACAATAATCATCATCAATGGGAGTTAACTGAAATCACAGAATCGCAGAAGGGCAGGATTTATCAAATGTGTAGACATCTACAGATCTTCCTATGTGCATCTACAATTGTACCTGAGCTAATAACTGTAGACTCCTTTTGTAGTCACAGAAAAGAAATGGGTACTTTCATAACATGATTCAGGTGTCTGTTTTAAGATAAGACGAATAATATCATTGAAGGACCCATTTCCTTCAAGGAACTACATTCACAGAGAACCTGTTCTGTACTCAGGGCTTAGGGCTTAAGGATAGGAAAGGTTAATCTTTCTATGAGAGGTCCTTTATGGACAAATACAGACCATTTGTACAGAAATATAAAACTATTTTTATATTTCTGAATTCTGCAAATATTTAAAACCCAGCTGGACAGAAATCTCTTTATACTGTGCAAGCCAACATCAGAAAAAAAATTGTTTGCTTGTTTGATTGTTTTTGCTGCAGTAATTTAGAGAAAGATTTGAACATTTAATAGAAGACAAGCAAAATGCATAGGATTTTGATTTTTTATGGCTTGTAAATGTAACTGTATATATATTTGTGTATTCATATATATGTAATATGTATCTGTGACTGTAAAGCTTTTCTTCCACTAACATTTCTTTCTTTATCATTAACATTAGACTTCAGTGAAAATTTTATCTAGTTTATGTATAGGAAGTTTTAAATAAGAAAATTTATTTTACATTCTCTGTACTACTGTGTAGATTATCAGAGGACATATGATTATTAAATACTTATGCATGCCATTATTACTTTTCTGATTTATCAGACTGACTTCCAGAAGCTTAATCTCTCTTGATAGGTTTAATGAAGGCTGCTGACAAGCATTTTCTCTGTTCAACACGTGGAAAGCACATAAATATTTTCTAATTTGTGTTTTTCTATTTCATGCTCTCTGATATAAGGCAAAGAAAGATATTGAGATCCAAGCAGTAGAACAAGTAGTCCAGTAGAAATGCAAGTTTTTTTCACTACCAGACATTGTGATGACAAAGAAACCTAGCCAGAAGCTTCCTGTTAACGATAACTTGATTGAATAATTGATCTGTTGTTCAGCAACATAGGGTCCGAACATCAGAAATTTCATTATGCACTAAGACCAGCATAAATAATATAAGCTTTAAGCTTTATTGAAAGAGAAGCACACAAGCAGCTGTTGCAGCATTAAAGAAAAAAATAACTAAAATGAATAAATACTAAATACAAATAGAAATAAATAATACAAAAGAAATAAAAAGCAGGGTTTTTAAATAATGGTGCTCTAACTCCATCAAAATGTTAAGAATACAGGTGAACATTTTCTCATTTTTATGCCTGTGAATCACATGCATTTATCAGTATTTCACTCATTCATCTGTTGCTTTAGCTATGATTATCTATATGTATCCTTGCAGAATACCTCTATGTCACCATTCTAACCTCTTCTTCTTTTTTTTTTCTTATTCCTATTAAAAAGACATATCTCTTCATCTTATATTCTTGGAAACACACTGGAGAATTGAGTGAAAGCTGAAATCACTGCTTGATTCATAAAAAACTTCTCTCTCATCCCTGAAGCTGAACATTATAAAGTGTCAACAACATTAGTTTAATTAAAGGCTGATGGTACGTTAGAGGAGCTTTCGGTACAGTATTTAGCAGTAATTTGATTAGAATATTAAATACTGCCCAAAAGTATTAACATAAATAAATAAAGAAATAAACACAAAATAAAAACAAAAAC
Source organism: Rhynchotus rufescens (assembly GCA_032273925.1). Taxonomy (NCBI): domain Eukaryota; kingdom Metazoa; phylum Chordata; class Aves; order Tinamiformes; family Tinamidae; genus Rhynchotus; species Rhynchotus rufescens. Next base: position 9,662 of record JAVCKT010097903.1, read on the forward strand.
TTAAAAATCTCTTCTAGTCACTCCTCTGACCAGCTAGTTTACTATGTGTTTGTGTATATATATATACACATATATACATATATATGTATATATAGTGTTTTATATAAATACACACACATATATATGTGTATATATATAGTTTGGAATATTATTTTCTAATAAAAGCAGTGTTTGATCAAGACATATGTGCTTAAAACCCTCTAATGATTAGCTATGTATGAAAGAAGTAGTTGTGACTTCCCTGTAGCTACCCACAATGTTCATCTGCGGAAATGTCCTCCATATAAATTATAATCTACTTCTTAAAATATGTGTACTGAAGCAAGTCCCATCTTCCACAGAGTCCTTCATAAAAAAGAAAACAGTTGCATAGTAATATAAAGATGAGCTCCTCTGGTCTCTTCAGTAGATCTAGTATGCATTCTAGAACTTCATTCTCTAGGAGGGTATTCTATCTGTACCCATGAGGTGAAATATGTCTGAGAATTGTCACTTTAAACAAATTCTGAATTTCTTTTCTATATAGCTACGCCCGGCATAAGTCTGGTCACTAAAGCTACAAGTCAACCTTCTAAATCCAAGGGTATTTCCAGAGATGTTTACTGTTACATTTCATCCAACTTTCTTTATCTTTAATATCAATATAGCTCCCATAAGTCGGACAAACATTCAACAGTAACTGTGAAATAAGTTAGAATAATTAATATAGTTACAGATATGTACATTTCTATGTGTGCTGTAAGGTGGTAGGAAATTTTTCTATGATATCTCTTTTCATATTTTTAGTATTATAATACACTGCTTTTCATAGCAATAAAAAGTGTCAAAACAACTCATAAAAGCATAGGTCTGTTTGGAATCAGATTGTGACAGTTTTATTTGCATTAAGTATCTTTTTATTCCAAAGGTAGTTCTTTTTTATCTCTTTTTTTTAAAATTGCTACTACTTGTAGATAATTAGCATAAATGAGGGTGTCAGACACACGCAATTAGCATATATTATTTTTAAAAGCATATTACCAACATTTAAATATATTTAGCGATATAATGTGGAATATATATTGCTTTGGAACAGCCTGAACAAAACAAAAAGCCTTTGACATTAATTTACATACCTATAATAGCAAAGTGTATTTAGTTCATCCATTTGCATATATGGCATGTATCCATATATGTATCCTCGAGATGTTCCCTTTAAAAAATGTTGGTAGAAGTCATCAAAAGCAATTAGGAAATTGAACTGTTAAAAAATCCATTAGCTAGATTAGAAATGAAAACCACTTTTCATACTAAAAACTATGTACCCAAACAACCCCATATTTAACAAATTTGAAATTACTAATTCTATTGAATAAGAAAATGCATTAATGAATCAAATAAGACAACTAAATACTAATGCCAGATAAAACTATATGCTATTGATTTACCTAGACTATTTAATTAAAGCGGCACATTAGATATCTGATATAATAATGTAATAATTTACATTCTCTGATCAGATGAAAATTTAAATTTAATATATAAAAAGCCAAATAAATTATTTAAAAGTACATGAAGAGC
>JAVCKT010097905.1:0-11220 GCA_032273925.1 Rhynchotus rufescens
CCTGTGCTACACTATATCATCTACTTTCGCTAAGCTCTCTACCTTATTAAGCCCTAAAAACACAAAAACTCCTACACTACGCTATGTAGAGTCCTTAACCTTTACCACTGTACCATTACTTGTGCAACCTGAAGGAAGTGACATTGGTCAAAATATTCTGTAGTCAAATGGCTAGAGCTAATAAAGCAACTCTAGAGAGCTTATTGAAAGCTCCCAATTCAGCTGAGATTCTGAGAAGAAAAAAATCATGTTCACAATACAGAAGGCAATCTAGTTTATCTTTCATTGTTTACTTTATAGGCAGAGAAAATTTTGCTCTGTCAGATTTTGTCCTTCTCTCTCTTCAAGAAAAAGCAAGAGATGCAATAGTTATTTGTTGAGGCCACGGTTTTTAAACTGCAAATGCTGCAGCAGGCGCCTGAGGTGTTATCTGAGCAGCACTGCATGGTTTTCGGAATTCATAGAACTGTCATAGACTGTTAAGGTCTTACCAGAACAGATTATAGCTTATTGATAATTATGAATATTAACTGGAATGGAGGATTTTTTATTATTTGAACATTTCTTTGAGAGAATTTATCATGTAGCACTGAGCTCATATCATTGTTATTATCCATTCTGAGCAAAAGAGTAACTTCGATGGTATAAACATATGTTTGCCTTTGTGCACCAGCCATTCACTGCACTGATTGTCTCCAGGAAACATAAAATAACTTCTGATCTGTTAGTGTGTGAGAAAGTTTCACAATTTTATAAAGACTTGAACTTGGACTAGGACTGTACAAGATTGGCACCTATAAAATGAGGAAGAAATTTGTTTTCACTACATTTTTATTTTCCTTGAAAGAATCTGAAAAAGTTTCAAGCAATATAAGTTTAAGTAATTATCTTACCTTTTTTTTTGACTTTCATTCCACCTTTTTCCAGTAAAAGTAGTACAAAACTGAGACAATGAACAAACTCAAACATTTAAAGTTACATGTTTCAAGAACAATGAACATGGATTTGTCTAAATTGATTTTTTCTTGAATAATTAAGAAGGTGAGACATTTAGAATTAAATTAAGACTTCTAATTTTCTTCTACAGTTCTTCTTTATGCCTCTTTTTCTGAAAAATTACAATATTTGGGCTTTCACCATGATAGTACCATGCAGGAGGTCAAGGTCACATTTTATTAGGCCATATGTATGACTGAGAAAGAAGGAATCATTAATTCAGAGACTGTAACTTAAACAGAAAAAAAATAGATGAGCAATGGGAAACTCCCTAGCCACGTGCCCTGGGTGACCTTAGTCAGGTAATTTTAACCTCTCTGTAACTCAGTTCTTTACCTGTTAATTATGAAGAAACAACTTAACAACTTCCATTTTTCACAGAGATGCACAGAGGATAAATATTAAAATTTCTGATCTTTTTCAAAGGCTGATATTTTCAGAGGCTACAGGATCAGAGTTCTGATCTTTTTCCGAGGCTATGATAATGACAGACAATAAGGATTTGTCGTGTAAATACACAGGTCAGGAGTTGAACCATGGTACTTGAAGTTTTCTATTTATCAGTTACTTTATTTCATGTTAATATGTCTGGATTGGCTTTATTAAAGCTTCCTCTTCATATGCAACTTAGATTAAAGTAGCTCTTTTTTTTTTTTAACTTGGTTTAAAACAGCCCAGACTGCAAACGATTTGCTCTTATCACACTCAGCTGGAGAATGAAATAAAAACACATGTAAAATTAAACAGATGGCTTCCATTTTAATGTTAATATCCATTACCTTTGAATCCTTCAAAAGTAACAACTATATCTACCATGTCTTGCATAGCTCTGATACAGTCATCCAATTTCTCAAATAATATTCAAATTAGTTCTAAACCTTGCAATTACTTTTTTCCCCTGAAGTAAGCTAATGATGTTTTTATCTTAATTTTACTTCCCCATCTATAAAAGTAGTCTAACTTCATCCCATACCTTGGGATATGCGAACTTTATGCGAGTCTGGTGTTGTAATTGGGAAAATGTGCTTTGCTACATCACACAATTCAATTTAGATTAGGAGAATGAAAATAGTGTTTGGCAGAAATGGAGAGGAATCTAGTTTTAAAAGTTAACACACTAAGTGAAAATGTTATGCAGCTCTGTACACAGTTTTAAAACATCTGTACGATGTTTTAAACTTAGTCACTGACTCCCCCTCCTCTCTTTGCATGTGGGGAATATATTATCAGATCTCTGGCTTGACTAGACTGGGTTTGAATTTACAGAAATTTACTGTCAGAAAGGCCAAACATTCAGCAGGCCCTGTTGATTTCAGTGGGAACTACTGAAAGTTCAAGCTTTTCAAAAGCCAATAGTGAGGATCCAATTTTGTATATGCTGTACTTGGGAAGTCAGCCTGAGGTTCAGTAGTGCACCATGAGGGTTAGGATGCAGGTCTAGACCTTTGCTTTGGTATATGCATTTGGTCCAGAACTGGACCTCAGTAACCCTTCTTGGAAAACGTTGACCTATGGATTGGTTCAGCTTCTAATAAAATAAGATGGATAAATCGGTTACATTATATCAGTTACACTACATGTGCTTGCTTGAGATGTTATTTCATAACAGTTAAAAGCAGCGTCCTTCTTTTAGGACACTAAATCTCAAGGAGGTTTTTCCTTTATTTAATAAAAAATTGGCTCTTTTCCCATCATATACCTGATAATTTGTATTTAAATCTTTACAAAGAGAAAAAAGTCAATAGCTTAGAATATATCACCAATAGAACAATGGCAATAGCTTTGTAGAACCAGCACTAGAAGTCTTTGAAAGTCTAAGTAGACTTGTATAACCCTCTAATTAATGATTTTTTCACTTTGTCCAATTTAGCTGCATTTTCGAAGAAACTTCTATGCTTAATTCTGTAATACACAATGATATAAATTACAGTGGTCATTATTTTTAAAAATATATACCGGATTTGGTCCAGAAAAAAACTGTCAAAATCTAAGCTAGCAGATAATTCTCTAGTAAAAGTAGTGTAACAGGAGCAAAGGCTTGCCAATACTGTGCAGCAATGCAAGAGACCTGCTTTCATCAGCTATCTGAAGAACCTCATGAAATGAAGTATATCAGAATATTGACTAGAATTAGACAGAGATAGTTATTGGGAGTAAGTAAACTTCCAGAACTATTCAAGATATTCAGGAAATACCTCTTGTTGTCAGCCCATTCTACAGAAATGGTCCCAGGCTTAAAAACTACAAAGTGCTTAGTTATTCCCTTCACAAGGACATAGGTTATGACCATCCTGTTACAATTTCAGAGGCAGAACATTCGTTTTTCATTCGTTTTTTTGCTTCAAACATCTCATACTTGCCAATATAGGTACAATCTAAAAAATATATTTGCAAAAATTTGTAATCAGAAAGGTGGTCAAAACCAGAGGTTGGGTTTCAAGTTCTTCTTAAACAGCTTGCTAAATTTGCTTTCAAAATTAACAGGGCATCTGGGAACAAACAAGAAAAAAATATGAGATTGGAAATGGAAATGAGATAGTGTATTGTTAGGAAGCGGCTTGGAGAAGCCCTGGCTTAGGTATTCATTCTTCCTAATACATTATGTTATTTTGGGCAGGGGGAGCCCAGACAGGGATAAGAGAAGATGTTGATGATAATGATCTGTATAATCAGGTCAACAGTGAATTGATAAAAGTTTAGTAGTGATTTGAAATTATTCAGGTAACATGACAAGGAGAGACTCTGAGGAATTGCAAAACACCTTTCAAAATCTTGTGATTAGACAATAAAATGAGAGATAGAAATCAATTTAAAGTAATGCATATAAACCTTTAGATAGGATTTGTCCTAGGACTGTATAAGATGATGGCCTCTAATGATCTGGGGTTGTGTTGGATAGTTCCTCCATGTTATCAGCTCTATATGCAGTAGCAGTTAAAGCAAATACAGCATTAGGAATTATGGGACAAGAGGTGGAATGCAAACCAGAAAATATCATGAAGCCACCGGTGTAAACTTGTATTTCTCCCACACCTTTTGCAGTTTTAAATACCTCATTCCAAAAGATGCTAAATTAAAATGGAAAAGGTTTCAGGGAAGGCTGACAAAACTAACCAGGAGAAGTGAACAGTTTCTATGTGAGGAATGATGAGTTCAGTAGGATTTCTCAGCATGGAAAGAAGCTGATGTTGGGTGACTGTGACAGAGAAGTGTGTGAGAGACATGGAGAGCATGATTAGAAACTATTCATTACCTCACCCTGTATAAGAACACAGCCATCACATCAGCCTAGTAAGAAACAAGTTCAAAACTGAAAAAAATGATGTTTTTCTTTATGCAGTGTCTCTTCCTCCTATGAAATTCCTTTCCAAAGAGTGTTGTGGAGGCAAGCATTTTGCAAAGTTTGATGAGATGCTGGACAAGTTTTGGAACAGAGATCAGGTGAGGGTAGCTAAGTAAAATCCCATATCAATCCAAGGGAATGTTCTGAGTATAAGCAGTCAAGAGCTGAGTGTATACTCCTGGTGAGTGTCACAAATGCTTGCTCTACTCTTCTTTTTTTTTTTTTTTTATTTGGCTAAACACTATTGGGGAGAGGATAAAGAAGAACTCTTTTTTTTTTTTTTTTTTTTTGAGCGTTTTATAACTACCTGGAATTAGATGCAATGATATATCTTATTTTTATATTCAGTATTTCTGACCATATTTTCACAAAATGAAAGTGATATATTCATGTGACCGGGTTTTCTTTATTCTCTTAAACTAGTAGTATGTTTATTTATGTTTCCAAGATAGATTTTTTTTTTTGAAAAAAAATTCTGTTAAAATAGAAAAAGAAATACATAATTTAGGATGCTATTCATAATATCTGAAAAAATAAAACATTTCAAGTGAAAGGAACATTTCCTATCTTTGAATGACAGAAATAACAAATGTTTTCAAAATATATTCGGAAGCAAAATATCAGGCCAGTAGATCCAGTAGATCATCACTCTAGACTGAATGACAAACTCATAAATATTTGTACAAACTGCTTTTATTTCCTTGAATGCCTCTGAACTCTGGACATTTCTGATATAACAATCTGATATTTATACATCAGATAAAATGATAAAAAATATACATCATATAAAAATTATATTCTCTACTTACAGTGCAAGCAAACAAAAATGAAGCAAGACCTTTCAGTAACAAAATTAAACTTGTTAAAGTATCTTAAACCAGTAGTGTGTTCCATTTGAAGAATTTTAAATAACTTCTATTGGTAAGATACTTAAAGCCCTAGACTCAACAACTGTGTTGTTACTTTTGGGGCATTTAAACAGAAAAAAAAAAGCATAAAAAGTCAGATACTTGAAGCACATTCCTTTAATTTCTTGTTGGCTAGAACATCTGTCTTTTGCCACAAATGGAGTTATATACCCTCTATTTCTGTAACACATCATTTAGATGGGAGTCAGGAAAAGAACACTACTTGGAAAATTCAGACATAACTTTGCCATATGCTGTCCGATTGCAGCATCTTTTTTGTTCTCAGCTTGGTGAATTCACTGCACAAGAGTTTATTGGCAAGCTACCAGATCACTAACAATTTCATTTGCTTAGTGATATTTATAATTTTAATTATTTACATGCACTATACTTCAACTGCCAGAGGTATTTAGGCTTCTAAATGGGGCCCAGAAGGATCATTTTGATAACACTCAGATGATTAGCTGAACAAAGGCCTTTTTTCCCCTTAATTGGTTGCAGGCACAGAGTGTGATAAAGACTTTTTACAAGCTTGTCACTAAGTTGGATACAAATGATACAGCAATATTACACCAATTAACTGCAGGAAAAAAATTATACAATTGTTTTCTATTTTTTTCCCCCTAGCACTTCTAGGGATACTGGAGCCCACCTACTGAGTGAATCTAGTTGGCGGCAAACAATGTTGTCTCCTGATTTTACTTTGCGTACATATAATTATTTCCTTCATATAAAGTCTCTGGTGAGATTAGCATTGCACATTTCTGAGAATAACCCTATTCCAATGTTTTGACAAATCAGCTGTGATCATTCAAAGGGCTTTAGGTAACAAACCCTAGTGAAAAGCAGATGTTTCCTCTGTTATCCTGTCAATGATGGGCAACTGATAACCACTGAAAGTGCTTTTCAAATGGATGTTGATTTCATCACTATCTTCCCTTACAAATATGAAAAATGAACCAAAAGAGACACAACTTCCCTGGTTTTATTTTGCAAAGGAGAAGGTATGTGTTTTTAACCATGCACTAATAAATAAACTCCAGTAAAGAAGAGTGTTGCCAGCGAGGTCTTGCCCTGAAAAGTAAACGTACAAATCCTTCCAAGAAAAGACATGGTAACTGGGACATTACCTTTGATACATAAAAATAGTTATTGAGTGGAGCATAGAATAGCCAGCTGTCATTGATTAGTATGATTGTGGTAGTTAATCCCATTTGTGGTAAACTTACTTGTGTCTCAAGTGTCATCACAATTCCTCTTAAAGGATGAAGAATTCCATGAAGACAATATGTGCACTTGTATGCCTACAGAGAAAACGCCTGCCCAAGACTAGGACAGAAACCTGCAGAGAGAGCTGCTCTCCACAGGTTTAATATGGATGTCTGTACAGAGGAGAGCTAAATCAGCACAGGTAAAGTGTAGTTGCAAGCATAGCACATTGGATCCCACAGTGAGGCACTGTGTATAAAAGTCTACCTCCTTTTTTTTCCTTTGAGTGATAGACAAATACTGTGGTTTTTTAAGGTCTTTCTAACTGTACCAAAAGTAAACCTACTTCCTGCACTTTGCCCAGGAATCAGGTATCTGCAAAATATCTGCAGCTGAAAAAGAAAAATATTCAGTTTTTAGATCTACAGGCTTCAGCAGCAATTCAACTTAATCATTGATTTTGCAACAGAGATAAGAATTTGCTTCCAAGTGCATGCAGGATTAAGGAATAGCACTGAATGCCATTGACCTTAGTAGCCTGACTTAGTAGCCTGGACTGATGCAAGTGACTGGTGCCTGTGGATGCTAGCAACAGAATCCCTGTTCCAGCATGACGAGATGGTTTCATGCACTGCAAAAAAATGGACATTGCAGCTGAAGCTAAGAAACTAGGGAGAGAAAAAAGCAAATCTTTGATTCACATCGTGTGTTGAAATATCCCTCAACAGAGACTGACTGAACAGAAGCAATGAAATGCAGAAATACACCTGAATTTGTCTCTTAAAATAAGAGCACTCATTTTTATTTTAGTTTCAGTCACAGGTTCATTATAAACTGTTTTGAGTATGTTAGAGATAGTAAAATAGCAAAATCAGTGAGATATACAAAGCCATTATCCCTGGGAATTTAAAGGGATTTTTTAACATTCAGCCGTGGTAATTCATCTATACTTCTCTAGTATGTTCCAGTTACTATGAACTAGGAAAGGTGTCTAAAGATTTTGCCAGGTTTATAAAGTAAAGTATTGCAGTAATCCTAATATTTTCAAGCAAGCGGGACATATTTCATTCTTACTTTTCACTATGTATTATCCAAACATTATTTTTCTCTTTTTTTATGCATTCTTCTTGTCAGTTCTTGATAGACTACAGTCTTTCCAAATTCAGTATCAAAATCCTCTGCTGAATTTATTTGCCATTTGCATTTGTTCATTAAGGATATGGTTGATCTTGCTGAAGACTAGAAAAAAAATGCTGTTTCAGCCACAGCTTCATGAATAATGCTCTGGGTTTACACAACAGTAATTCAGTTAGCCCTTTGAAAAACCGAGATTAATAATCATGAGAATCTGGAACATTTTCTGTGAGTTAATTTGTGTTTTAAAAATTAATAATACAATATCATAAATGAATAGAAAGAAATGAGAAATAGGTATGTAGCCTTGCTAATGTCTTCAGTACAGTGTTTAACTTCCATATTCATCCAAACATCTGCCCCAAAATTATAAACCAAAGCGAAAACATAAAGATACTGCAATGGTGCTACATTTCTTATTTAAAAACTAGGCAAAAATCCAGAGTTCTTAGAATAAAAATGAAATAGAGGCTCTGTTGTACTTTGAAAAGAGATAAATCTTGAGGTACTGTGTTAGATATTGCAAAGGCAGCAAGTGACAAGACAGTGCCCAGCTCTTGTGAAAGCTCTGAAAAAAGAAACTAGTGTCTCTGTTGGAACTATATCTGTTGAAGCACAGTACAATAATCATAACTGTGACAATCAAAGTTACAGCTAAGATTGAATCAATAAATCAATACATTCAAACGATTAAGCCACCAATTTATATGGGAGGTAATCAAGTCAAATTATGAAGCTGATATTAATAGGAATTACTTTGTGTTACTGTCACACTAAAAAGTTTGAAGGAGAAGCCATTTAACACTTATTTCAACAATCAAACAGTGCAATTAGTTGACCTTGTCAGAGTGGAACAAAGGGATCCATTTTAGATTTATAATCTTACTTTGAGAACAAATGTGAATCCGTGTCTTGGTTCAGTTTAGGCAACAGCAGCCGCTGAAGTTGCTGTCTTGATGGCTTCAGCTTCACAATTCCCTGTATTTATCTACTAGTTCAAGTTCCTCTTCCCTCCACTCCACATATAATGCAGATTCATCATTAGAAGACTGAAAGTTGTAGAAGCTGCAACATCCATCAGATGAAAACGTTTGTAAAGCTTTTTCATCTTATATATGGGTACTTGTTAGAGAGGAACTCATAGGTTAGGACATTACTGATGCTGCAGGGGAGCATAAGCACTTCTAGAGATGATCCTTGCTTTTCCAATATCATCTGCGGCTGCTTTGTTTGAAATATGGAGAATTCCAAAATCAAGTGGTCAGATCCATAAATTTAGGATGGGTGATGTGGCCCAATAATTTCAGAATTATTCAGAAGCAGTGTTCAAGCCTTAAATTATTGTGGTAAAGACTTTATATCATTACACATCATTAATGATCTGCAAGATTTGCAAGCTGTAATGTAGGTAGATGTTTTTCCAAGAACATAAAGACAGGTTATAATGGAGATCCATCCTGAGAAGTTAGATTGACGCTTTTTATTTCATGTAACACAATTAAACAAGTACTTAAAAGAGTATAAAATGTAACCAGCCCTCCTGTATTTTATATTCTGTATTCTATAAAAATCATTTTCTTACCCTAAATAAAGGAGCTAATATTAAAGTTTATGATTTGTTTTAATGAATTTAGTCTAGAAAAGGTCCAAAGCTGTTTCATATTTTACCATAGAAAATGATATTCATAATTAAGACATATTTTCCCCCAAATCAGCTCAGAAGTAAGTTCTGTCATATGTGACATGTATTTTCTTTACATTTACATGTAAATATGTAATTTTTTTTCATGTAAATATGTAAATTTTCTTGATTTATTAAGGAAATAACTCGTTTCCTACTACTGAAAGACATGTTTTGAAGATTCCTTTTTAAAATAAGTAGAAAGAAATCTAGTTACTTTCTTTTTAGTCTGGAATTATTTTAGAATGTGATCAGTGTCAGGAAAACATAATATGTTCTCTATCTTCCATATATTTGTAGATATTGGAAAGAACACATGCTTACTTAAAAATAAATAAATAAATAAATGGAAGTAAAATAGTTTTGAATGCTAGCCTCTCCCTATAATAGAAAAAAAAATGAAGCAGAGATATTGGAACTAAGAGGAGTGGGAGCAATGTATTTAGCAGGCAGAAATGGTGTTCATATTTTCTGTTCTTTCTCGCAGGATATTTCAGGTTATTTATTTCCTCTGCTTACCAGCAGACACTGACATGTGAGCAAGGGGCCTGACTTTCCCATGTTGAATTTTGAAGATTAAGACACCTAGTCAATACACGTGTGCAGTCAGATATATGCCTAACAGAATATCACTTTGACTACAAATGCTCTTGTGGAAGTTCTTGGAGAGAATATCAAGAATCAATGCAAAAAAAAATCATTGTTATCTCTGATTGCTGTCACTGAGCTCAAAGTAGGGAAGGTCTGCATGTCTCATGCATGTACACTCAGAAACTATGTTAATTCCGTGCTCAGATCGGCAATTCTGTCTTTGCTCCCATCTGATTACTTTAACATGGGACTCACCTGGGAGTCCAGTTTCAGGGAATTTCTACTCCCCATTCCCAAAGGATGGCCTAAATTCATAGATCAATATAACCTACCTGAAATCATTCTGTTTACACAGAGATTTATATAATTCTCTGTCTTTACCTACCCCCAACACAGACAGTGGCTTACTGTCGGTAAGTTTTCTTCCTTTACTTTATAATGTAGCTCCTAATGAAGTAGAGTTATATAAAAGCTACAATAGGATACTCTATTAAAATAAATAGGATACAGATTCTTTTTCTAGCAGTCACTGGTAGGGGAAGATACCTGTTTTCCCTTTTCCTTTTCAGGAAATATTTATCTAATCTTCTGGATTAAGAAAAAAAAAGTTTTAGAAGCAGTCCTACTAATTTTAACCAAACCAAAAGTATAATTGGAAAACCAAATTGCTTCTTATAGAAAAAAAAATAGACAGGAGCAAAAAAATAATCATTTTTCCTCAGAATTGTTATTCACCTTTGAACACTTGATCACATATCTTTGGATAATAACAGCAATCTGTGCTCTCAACAGCTCTCAATATTTTAACAGGCAGAAAGAATGCACGATTCTATTCATAACTGAATGCTAGGTCTATAAATTGTTTAAGTCTGAGCTGCTATGAGCATTATAGTAACAAAATATTAAATCCTGTTTAGATGTTGCAGCAATTTAGATTAGAATTCTTCTGATAATATTTCACACATTCCACTGCAATCTATATGCTAATGTTTCCAACAAATTATCAGATGTTTTTCTACACAACCTTTTTTCCATAAATGACCTGTCATATTCATAATGGCATCTGCATTTTGTGGCAGTTTTTTTTTTTATCTAGCAAAAATTGCAGGTCCATAAAGGAACTAATTATATAGTTTCACGGCTGATAATATGGTTTCTAGTTTTATAACTAGCAATATGCAAACTGATTCAGTGCAAAAAAATATCCCTGAACTCAAGGGATTTTCAGGGAGCTAGACCATTTTTAGAAATGACAGGCAAAGTTGCATAGTTTTTTCTCTAAAGCTCCAGTCCTTAATCTCTTTCTGATCTCTGAATAAAGTTTATTCTTACATTTTACAATTTTGTTTAGTATTTGT
>JAVCKT010097906.1:0-11220 GCA_032273925.1 Rhynchotus rufescens
GAATCACAAAATGGTTGAGTGAAAGGGACCTCTAGAGGTCATCTAGTCCACCCTTCCTGCTCCAGCAGGGACACGCAGAGCATGTGACACGGTGGCATTCAGGCAGGTTTTGAAGACCTCCAGAGAAGGAGAGCCCACAACCTCCCTGGGCAGCCTGTTCCACTGCTCTGTCACCCTCACAGAAAAGAAGTTCCTCCTCACTTGGAGATGGAACTTCCTGCGTTTCAACTTATATATGTTGCCCGTTGTCCTGTCACTGGCCACCACCAAGACAAATGATTCCTCCCTACATTTTTCCCTCAGGTATTTGTACATGTTGATCAGATCCCCTCTCAACCATCTCTTCTCCAGGCTTAACAAGCCCACCTTGCTTAGTCTTTCTTCATATGATAGGTCCTCCAGTCCCTAAAAGTCCAGTAGCTCTCTGCTGGACCTACTTTACAAGCTCCACATCCCTCTTACACTGGGGAGCCCAGAACTGCACCCAATACTCCAGGTGAGGCCTCACCAGAGCTGAGTAGAGGGGCAGGATCCCCTTCCTTGCCCTGCTGACAACACTGCTCCTCATGCAGGCCAGGCACCCATCGGCCACCTTGGCCACTAGGAGACCTTGCTGACTCCTGATTTATTTCTTCATTTTGTGTGAGGGGGATGTTCCTGTTTCAGAACTGTTACCCTGCTGTGCTACAGTGGTTTCAGCTACGCACTCCTGCACCGGCCTGCTCCCCAGCCATAGCGTCTCATGACTTATGTTTAGGGAGATCCCTTAAAGCTTGTAATCACAAGATTATGAGACAGAATATAAAATAACCTTACGTATTAAGGTAATTTCGCTATAATAAAGTGCTTTTATGTGCTTGCTTAATATCTGTAAATCCCAATACGAAACTTCAAAGGCTGGGAAAATGTTGATGCAGAACTCCTTCGCCTTGGTTTGCTGAGGTATTGCGTCTTCACCCATGAAATCTGTACACATCTCCACTATAACAGTGAACTCGGGTAATTCAAAATGAAATAAACATTTTAGATTCAGAAAAGTCATAGTCACAGAGGCTTATGTTTGAATTGTTAAATTGTTTTTCAAGATCCTGTAATACACTTCTGCTGAAGAAACTGATTTTCATTTCAGTGGAAATGAAGTAGAAATGAATGGAAAATATCAACTTTTTAAAAAATGTATATGTGTCTCTTTTTTCCTTTATTTTAAACAGAGGTTCATCCTGCAGTGAAGCATAATTTAATCAGGTCAACACCAAGCCTTCAAAGTCCAAGTGCAAAACGACTGCTTGCACCATCTAATCACTCTTCACTAAGTATATTGGGAAAAAGAAACTACACTCATCACAATGGCCTTGATGGTATGTACACAATTACAAAATTACAGAATTACAGAATTACAGAATTCCTTTCTGTAGAATGATGTTTTGTTGCCTTTCTCTGAGGAATATATTCTTTCACAAATTACATTAAATAGGGGAGTATAGGCCTCTAAGAAACAACTACAGCACAAAATAGTGCTAGAAATCTAATATTATAAAAAGAATAGCTAGAGCTGGTGCATTTTTTATTGTATTTTTTTTTTAAATATACTGAAAAGTGCAGAACCACTTTATTCACAGTTCTACTGTGATTATAGTTCGGAGATGCACGCCATAATCACAGAAAAGTAAGATATAATTAGTACATTCATAGCATTGATTCTTAATGCAATGAATGGTGGTGCATATTCATTGAATATGGCTATATAAAGATCATCCTTCCATCTCGGTAAGAAATTAAAAAAAAAAGGATTTGGATGAAAGGGAGAGATGCAGTCTGTGTTTTCTTATGACTCATGACATTGAACTTTTGAGGAAATAATTTGCAAGGATATTGTGACCTTGTGAAGACCTTGTGAAATTATGCTATGCTAAATTGATTCACACACAGTTAAAGAGTGAAATACTTGACCTGCTGGTTTACAATCAATCTCTATCCTAGTGTATGAATTCAATACATGGCTAAAGCCAGAATCTGTTCCTATGTTCAAAACTATGATCGATAGTAGAGAGAAAGTTTCTGTAGGCATCTTGCATCCCTAGATAGGTGTTACAGTTTTGATTAAAAAAATAAGATAGAAGTACTTACAAGAGCCAGGACTGATCAAAGACAGGAGCTCCTTAGAAAGAGGCCATCTGTATATTTATGGCATTTGCAGAGGAGGAAGTGAAAGAGAGTGCTGCAGAGATATGGGTCAGGCTGCCTCCACGCTCCAGAGGTGAGTGTTATACCTGGTACCCACTCCTGTGTTAGGGTGGACTGAAGGAAGATCAGATATAAAGCTGTCTCCAAAATGATGGAAATTTTGGAGTAATGATGAAGTTTCTCAAATTGTCTGTATTTGTATCCTGGAAAGAAATATCTTTTTTTTTTTTTTCTTTTTTTTTGGCATTATCTCCAGCAAGAAAGGTTTTTAACTGGGAAGTGTGAACAACTTTACCCTATGTGCAAATAAGAAGAGAATTCAGCACGATTTCATCAGTATCCACCAGAGAGAAATGCACTGCATTCTCTGAGGAATCTTTGGGCAGTTTCAGCCTCTGTAAGCAATCAGCTTATATGTTCAGCATGGTTGTTGAGACTATGCCCTGAATTAGGGTCTGAAGTAGACTCTTCAAGACATGACCTGCACAGAAGACATGACTGTCTGTTTAATATTTCATGAAATAGATAGAAGTGGAAATGAGGGGGAGCTTTCAGTGAACTAACAGAAATAGTCTTCAAAACATAGGAAGGAAAAGATACTGAAAAACGCAGTGATTTTTCCCATAATTATCATGCTTTTCTCTCATCATTAACATCATTTGTATCTTACAGTGAAAATATTTCCTGTACTTTTAACAGTACCTTTAAATCACTCTGTATTTTGACCAAAAATGGTTACTCAGTATAGGCAGGAGAGAGGATCACCTGGAGCTTTGTGCAGAATGCAAGCAGGCATTACGAGTGGACAGATCACATCTGTGGAGACATGGAAACCATTCACCAGCTGAGATGATGGGCACCTGACTTTTATTTGGATAAAAGATAATTCCATTAATGGCCTCAGCCTTGAGCACAGAGCATTTCACAGGCCTGAATTTTCACTGTGAACTTTCAATGTGAATGTGTATTGATGATCCGTGAGTTAATGGATGCGATGATGAATCCAGGCTTTTTCCCCCCTCTAATGCTGACCATTAGACTAGATGCTCTGTTTGATCTTTGAGGGATGAATGACTTCCATCTGGAAATAAATATGATCTTATTTTCCTAGAAAGTTGTAGTGATAATTTCAGAGTGAGCTTATTTATAATAATGATGTCTCCATAAGAAAAAGGGTGTAGAAATTATTAATATTTTTTCTCTATTAGTAACATATTCCTTCAGCAGTTTATAAAACCAGTCAGGAGACACACTGATTAGTTTGCATATGTTAGCTAATTCTGTTAAGACAATTTGCACAAAATAACATCTGATCTGAAAAATAATATTTTACTCTGGAAGTCATTGTTTTCTTAAATAGTTATTTCTGCTAATTTGTTTTCTGTGAAAACGTAACTGTAAGGAAAGCATATAAGTCAGTTAACTGAAATCTGGAAGATGTACTTTAGTAGTATAAAGAGGTCTCTGATTCTTGTCCTACCCCACCTTTTTAATTAAAAGCCCGGGAATTGTAGTCCATGCAAACTGCAAGATAATTTCTGGAATATTGTTTACCCTAAAAAAGTAGTTATGGAAATCAAAAGAACAGTTTCAAAGAAAGACTGGACATTTCAAAAAGCGGCCTAGAAGTAATTCCCCAAGCTAGGCCATGTGAAACCTGATAAGCTGAATAGCAATGATAGCCTCTCTTTTCTGTGCTGCTAGATTTCCTACCACTTCGTAGTACGTGGGGAGAGATCAGTGATGTGAAAAATTAGTTGTAGCGTCATTGAGTGAACTTGTTTATAGCACTTGACTGTTGTTTCTTCAATGTTCTAGCTTAAGAGCAGCAGCAGGTGAAGGGCAGAGCCATTAGGAACTTGGGAGATGTGTTCTCCATGAGTGGTGTTTTCCTCACCGTCAAATAAGTCAGTATGCGTTTGATCTTCTAAAACACTTATTTTTATTAGACAACTCCATTGGACCAAGCAGAAGTTTAAGAAGTATCAAACTTCTAATGCTTCTGACCAAAGCTTATCCTTTTGATGAGAATCTTTGAGTTTTGATGGCAAATTGATTTCCCGTAGAACAAATTGCATTATTGTCTTCTGCCCCATGCCAATCTTAGCCAAAATTCTAATTTCAGATCAAGGCTGACTGTAGTCACTTTCATCTCAATATCCATTTTTCAGTATTGGCACACTACTTGTTGTCTTCCCCCTTGATGTTTTCTCTCCTCCTTTTTTTCCATTGCTTAATCCTCCTCCCATGGAAAATAAAATGCAAAAGAGAACATGATTCTCAAAACCAGCCAGATTAGTGGTAATGATAGCCAGCCACACAAGTTCTCTGTTACTTTTGACTTTAAAATATTTGCTTTTAATATGTACTAATTAACTTCCTCTTTGATTATTGGTAAATATAAAATACTCATTTGGGCTGTAATCTATTCAACTACTTTTCAAGTAAAAACAGCATCTGAGTGACCAGAGCAGCTTGGGAAATAGTGGTTTCTGTGTAATTGCACTCTCAGCAATGTATTGCTTGTGCAGTGAAAGGTTCCTCTCCCCGTTTTTTTTATGTTACTATAAATATACTAAAAAGCTGCTTTGTTACCAAAATACTATTGGTTGTTCCTGGTTTTATTGCACTGCACCAATTAAGACTACCCAGAAAGCCTGCTGTGAAGATGATATATTCTGTCTTTCAACTCATGCTTTGATGAAATGAGCAAACAGAAATGAGCCCAGTGGGCTTACATTAAACCTTATCTCTGGCTTGTTTCATAATCTTAATGTTATTGACATAAAAATGTCTGCATGTTCAGTTAGACTTTTTTTTTTCCAGTAGTATTAGAAAATTGTTTTAAAGAAGTCATAGAAATGTGTTTGTTTAAGATATACCATAATGTAGTGCATTCAAGTAAACAGCACTTAGCCTTGTATAAATATATATTTGGATTGGTATATTTAAAGGCAGTATTATTAAATGGTTGAGAGCTTTATTTTGACTGAATTTGTTATTAGTAAAGTAATAAATAGTGGCTGAGAAACAGCACAATGTAACATTGTGGTGCTACTTCTCTGTTTCTATGGTAGTGAAAGATTATGACAAACATTATTAGTATTTGGCTTAATGCTTTTAAAGAATATTGTGCTTAATTAAGATGATGGTTGGCATTTCTTGAAGAAGCTTCTCTTGGCTTGAATTTTGATTTTTCGAGTGCAATGCAAGCATCCCTGTTAGGTCTAGGGGACGTGCCTCCAGCAAAAGTCTGGTGCAACTCATAGGGAAGCCTGATGTTTCAAACTGCTACTGTCTGCTCTTTGGGAATGATAAGAAGGGAGTTTACTCCTCTCCTTTCAGAAACGGTGGATTTTGTGCCACAGTCTCTTGCTGCTAAAGGGTCTGAGAGCATCAGTCAGAGATGGCTGAGAGACACCGTTGTAGCCATTCCCTCGGTAAAGCTTAAACCTGAACAAAATACAGCTATACAGCCCCAAACTGCACTGCTCGAGTATTGAATATTGTAACTGTTATTCTGGGACGTTGATGTTTGCTGAAGAAAGACCGCTAGCCAAGGCCATTTCCCTCCTCAGAGCTTTTTAGCTATGAGCAGGGAAATATGTAGTAGCTGTTTGTATTGTTTCTGGGAAAGGAAGACTTTTTATGGATGGTTTTAGAAAAATGCCTCTCCTCCTATTTTCATATAGTGGCATCTTTTTGTATGCTCGAATGAGAAATGCTGGGAAGCTCTTTTCCATTTGGAAAAAAAGACAAAATATTTCATAGAGTTTTCTTGTAATATGTGTACAGATGCTTTTAACTACTCCGAGATACTGAGTTTGCAGGCTGCTGAAAATACTTGAGTCAACACGAGATTATTTAAACGATTCTCAGTAGTGAGGACAGTCTCTTTGAAAAGTGGAAGAGCTGTCTTCAGAAAATCACAGCATGGCAGAATGCCTCATTTATCCTGTATTGTGACTGGAGTGGATGACGAGAGGATTTAGGGATGCCTGTGGAGTACTTTGTAGAAATTTGGAATCCGATCTTCTACTTTACAGTGTCTGAAATCATTCTGAACAGCTGCTTTTACCCACAAGCTTCTTAACTGTGAGCAACAGTGACCCAAGAAGTGCAGTTACCTGTCAAACTAGTGGTTTGGTAGGATGATTAATGGTAATTTTCTGTGTGATAACTGGAAAGATAAGTAAAGATATTTCTCATGAACATAATCACTGTTTACTGGCAGGCCTCTCCTTACTTTTACATGCATCAGAGCCAAAATATCCACAGGAGGTCCAGGATATTTATATCGCTAATACTGTCCAGAAATCATTTTGTGTCTGATGATACTGTTTTTATGACTTGGGACAGAAATAGGAGAACCAACTGTTGATAGTAAAGAGAATTCCACACCAACAGTCCTGATACCTATTTTCTCTTCCCCTTTCTGAGCTTTTAATACTGCATTTCTGACTAAGATGTCCCGATTCTTTCAACAGGAATTTTCAACAGTTAAGTTTCAGTCCTCAGAGAATCCAATATGCATGTTTGCTGCCATAATTTAAGAATGAGACATCATTTTTTGATTCGTTTGCCTAGAAAACAGCACATCTCTAACACAGCAAGACGAGAAAGTGAATGAGCAATTGACAAACCAACAAAGATATGACAAAATTTTAAAATTAAGTTCCTCTCTTAGGTGCTACTTTGGTCACTGTCTCTTTTTCTATCTCTGCTTGTAAGTATTAGCATTTGCTGCTGAGCAGATGGTCAAGAAGGCTTGCATGTGATTCTCACTGTTTCTGTTAGGAATTTGAGACACTTCCTTGTCAAACCCATCAAAATATAAACAATCTAATTGGCAAGCAGTGAGGCTAGAGCCTTTCCTGCCCAAAAATTTCTACAAACAAGAGAATACAAAACAATAACAACAAAATAAAAACAACAATTCTAATAAGTGCTTTATTGTAATTTATTTCATATAGTCCTATCTGAGGTATGTTAGAAGGAAGCAGTTTTCACTTTAGGACTGGAATTTCTCAGAAAAAGGAACTGCTCTTCTTAAAAATATCAGATCACATTATCACAGTATTATATTTCATTAGAGGTTGAGACATTCTTCGTCCATGGCCAGCATGAGATGCATAGCAAGAAACATCTTGGACATTACTATGGAAAAGTATGTTCTGACTTTGATCTTTGGTTTAGGCAAAATGTTTTGAAATATTTTGCTTAAGATTTGTTTTTCTGGAATGTGCCTGCTTCCCCCACCCTGAAAAGATTTTTATGAAAATCTTTTTCCCTTGATTTCTACATTTTCAGTGTCAAATTGGAAGTAAGGTCAGTATATTCACTTATTTTTTTGCAGATGTACAGATGATGATGCTTGACACATCTTCCAGGCCAACATTATGTACCTGGAAAATTATGTAATCCTTAATTACTCCAAGGTGTTACTGTTGACCCTGGCTGCCATGTAGATCTAAGATGCCAGAGGAACATGGCAATTCTGCATCTCATGAGCTACATCTCATATCTGCATTTCTTCCACTTTTTTTTTTTTCTGTTTATATTTTTGCATGGTAAACTAATGCTTTTCCCTTCAGTTCATTTACATGGAGTTGATGATTTCCCTCTCTCCACTTCTGTCTTCAGAAGTGAAGACAATGTTCTTGGGGCAAGAACATTTCTGTAAAGATGTGTTTCCTTTAGTTTCCTGGGAGAAACAGCTGTTCCTGAGCATTGTCACATTACTGTGCAGTGTGCTTATTAATACAGATAGTGATGGCTTTTTTTCTGCCAAAGCCAGAATGCAATTTCTGTATGATCATAGTTTTCAGGTTTACTGTTCCTTCTGAAATAGGAGTCATTTCCAAGGATGAAAGTTTATATGTTAGCAATTGTATTAAACAGTGTGGGGTTTATTTGTTTGTTGTTGTTGTTGTTGTTGTTGTTGTTTTTACTTTTATTCCCTTTCTTTCAAAAAAGTATCTGTGATTTGAGGCACATTCCACCAACATTTGATTCAGAAAGACACAAAATTAGAATTGCATTCATGCTTTGCTCCACCACTCGGAATGTCATACGTTGCCTCTGTTTTGCTGTACTGAGGAAATGAGTGCTCGTGGAAGGAAAATAACACCGTATCTCTGCTTTCACAAGGGTAACCTGCTTCTGGTAGGAAACTGATGGAGAACAAGGGAAGAGGTGGTAGAATAGAAAGAGCAGGCTATGCTCACAGATGAAGGAGATGGAGCATTGTGGTGAAACACCCTTGTTTATGCTGCAAAATCAAAATGTTTCTCTTTTTTTGTGTGTGTACAGGTAATGTGTAGGCATGAAATTAAAGCAATGGTGTCTTTTATAATTGCCGAAATAAATCAGCTCTTAAAACAGTAAACAGCAAGATGAACACGCTAATCAAATTATTATTCAAAGCATACTGAAGATAACCAGAACCTAATTCCAGGAATCACTGCTTTCCCCTGGTATTATTTTAAAGAATTAAAGTTGCAGAAAGAGAATATTGCCTGTTGGGTAACAGGATTAGTAGTGTATTACCTCATGAATTACATGTTCTGGCTTCGACATCTGGAGGTCGTTCTTAAACTGCTTCTTTGTGTGATTACTGTCAACTGATTATTTTTTTCCAAGCTATGATTGCAGAGAAGTATCTCTTAACTATTTCACTGTGTAATGTAATATAGGAGACACCTTCGACAACTACTTAAGCACTGCAACTGGAAAGGTCTAGTGTCTGGGAAAATGCTTGGAGAAAAGTTTGCATGATTTTGTGCTCTTTTAGTTTTCCTGTCTGTAATTTGTTTCTTCACTGTTTCTTGGGGAAACTGAGGGTCATTCCCAAATAAATTGAAACTCATTCTTAATATTATTTATTTTTTATTTATTTTAATAACGCTTTTGAAGTAACATGTAACGTCATATAGTCCATTGCTACAGACTGATAGGAAAAAAAAATCATATTTCTTAAATATTCACAACCAACATTGAGCAGAAATAATGAAAGTGTCTTCCTTTCTTGACTTGTTTCATTAGTTAGTCCTTCCTGGGTAAAAAGGTCTTTCAGGGACTTATTCACCATGATGAACTGGAAATATTACTAGGATTAAGCACCTCTATGGCCTGCATGTCTTTGTTTTCATATGTCTAATTGACATTTTCTTCAAGCTCATTTATTGTGGAAGGTTTAGAAAAGGGCAACTTTCATCAGTAATATATCTGGCAACACTGTTCATACAAAAGAAGAAGATGAATGAAAGATGAAGTTTTCCTATCAACAGAACGGCTAACAAAATGACACAAATGAAGCAAACACTCAAAAAGCTGGGAAAAGATTTGAATGTTATTAAGGAGCTGGATTCTGTCCTAGTTTGAAGAACTCTCCCGGAAAGAAAAAGCCCACCAGTGGGGAGTAATGTGCTAAGCTGAAATAGTTCTGTAGCTGGTACATGCTGCAGCAGTGGGGTCTTGCTGATTTAGCCTTATATGGTTTTACAGTTTAAAGTTTTATAGTCTCCTACTGCCTGTAAATAGAAAGAAATAATTTATTGCCCAGTGTAATCTATAAAGCAACTTTTTAATGAGAGGAGATTTCAGTATAGAACTTATTCAATTCTTCTTATTAAGGCCAAGAAATTTCTCCTAGAGGGAGCACATGGTAATGTTAGGTGGTTTCTGACATTGATGTGTCCAAGATATCATGCTTCTACACGTTTTGGCACAGAACTGGAGCCATATTTGTCATAATTTACTCTCATCAGACTACCAGATCCTCATTAGTGATATTGCTTAACCATTTGTGTCTGGAGTAATCTACGTCACTGACACAAGGCACATAAATTCACTAGGTCATTCTAAAACTTGGCAGATAAAATCTGAAAATCCAAGGCTCTGCCCTGTGGGTTCTGCAGAACTCCAAGGTACTTGTAGCAGCTGGTTATATTTCCATGAACGTGGTCTCCAGGATTTCTCAGAAACATTCAAGCCTTGAATGTTACTTGACTGGAATATCAAAACTGTAAATAAAGTTATAATAACAAAAGTTACTTTAAAGATATAAACTGGACATACAGGAGTGTTCTTCCCTATACTGTGCTGTTTTCTCCTTTGATAACTGAGTGGAATTGAAATACATTTGGCATGAGGAAGCAGGAAGTATGGTACTACAGGAAATATGCTGTTATATTGCCAGCTTATGTCTTATCTGGGTGAATGATGTACAAAATATGTTTCTATATTTTGTGGGGAAGATGAGGGCCTGGGAAGCTCAGAACTGAAAGATCAGTGGCTGTAGGTAAGTTTTCGTGTTACAGGGTCTTTCTCAATGGGGACTTGTTGATACCTGGTTTGATTTCTGATGAAATTTTATTAAGGATGAAGACTTTTGAAAAAATGCATGCAAACTAGATATAGAAGTCGTTGCTGGATGAGGCATTGGGGTTTCTAAATAGGTTGAGATATTTAAAATGGCTTGTATTTGATTGTGTCCATGGCTGAACTCTACCTTGAGACCTGTAGGGATGGCTTATCAAAATGCTGTAGAATAAAAGAGGAAAGTCACAAGTACCAGTCTGGAACCATGATCACCATCTCTCAGGCAGGGATGTGCAGCTCTTCTATCTCATATCCTTTTAGTCTCTTTAATATAGTCCTTCAATTAAAAACTAATGCAGAGTAATATTTTATGTAATTGATGCCAGTTGGGAGCTCTGTAAGGATCACTGTCTGGCACTAGGGCAAGAATAAGTTATTAGTAATTGCTGTACATTTACCATCGTTGCAGACAGGAGACTTTGCTGATTCAGCTCTTGCAGAACTGTGTATTTTTCATAGAAATGAATGTAGTGTTCTTATGTGACTCTTCCTTAAGACCTTCACTGACACTGTTTTACCAACATTGTCAAGTAGGTCTGTGACGCTGGTAGTATCGTCTTACATTCTATGGACCAGCAACAAATTTTCTTTTTTTTTTTTTTAACTGGATAAGAGAGTGTTTGTTTAATTAAATTATACTGCTTAAAAAACAAA
>JAVCKT010097907.1:0-11219 GCA_032273925.1 Rhynchotus rufescens
AGGGGTCGTCGAAGTGCTGGAGGCTCCCAGGGCCTTTGTTCATGTTGTGCTCCAGGGAGGCCGCCAAAGTTACACGTTCCACCTCCCGGTGCTTTGCTGTTCTCCCTGCCCCTGCGCAACAGCAGCTAGGGATCTTCTGAGCGTTGCCAGGTGTGCTTCACCGTGGAAAAGCGAAGCTGCATGGCTCTCTATGTTGTCAGAATGACAAAAGAAGGGAGAGGGTGGCGTTTCCTCAGAGCAGCACACGCGGCGTTGCAGGAACGCAGCGGTAAATGGGAGCCATCAGCCTCCAGCGTGTCCAAAGGCTCTAGCTCCATCGGTGGGCTGGGTAGGAACAGGAAAATGGGAGACACGGATGCATGAAAAGCACAGAGGTGCCTTCCTGGTAAACCAAGTGGGCAGTTCTCCTGTGATAACCATTCCCTTCACCTGCTCTGCCATCTCTCACCTCATCGCGTGGGGTGGAAGCTCCCATCCCAAAGGTGATGGAGCGGAGCGAGGCGGCGGCGTGGCGCAAACGCGTACGGACGTCGTGCGGACGCGGTGGTTGAAAGGCAGAGCTTTCTTTGGGGTGGAGAGATGGAATGGGTGACTTCCAGGAGGCAGATGCTTTGTGCAGGTTTACCAGGATCGAGATGAATAGTCAAAGAGCCACAGCGAGGCTTCCAGCGTGCCTTTTGTCATCCCAAGGACAGTGAACAGGCTTAGTTCTTCATAATGTTCTTAAAGGTTGTCCTTATAACTCTTGCTTATCTGTCGGTCGTACACAAACGTTACTCATACCCCAGTGACAGAAGAAGACTTGTACTTTAAAGGACTTCTCTGGAATCAAGCTTTTCTTCCTTTCCTCTCTGAACGTAAAGCCAGTGAATCTCGATGATTGATCCTGTTTATGTCCGACCTTGCCGTTTGGATGCGTTTCTGCTCTTCAAATAAAATATTTAAAGTGCAGTGAGGTGAAATATGCTGTAATGGTGGAAATGTCCTCTCCGAAGGGCCTGTGAAAATTGCTTCACTGGCAGTTTTTTATTTAATCCTCTGTTACTCTGCTGTCCAAATCCCAACTCCTTTGTTCTTTGGGTTGTACCAGTTTCTGAAATTCTGTACAGCTGCACTGTGCCTAGCAGCATTAACCCTGCGTGTTTTAGGAGCACATATGGAGATGCCTTTTGTGGCAGGATGCAGATGACTCAGTCTTCCTGTCTGTGGGCTTGCGGTGTCAGGAGCCCTGCAGTGATCCTGGCCCATCCCAAGGTATCGGTCCTTTTTGCAGCATGGTGGTGTCCAACAGCAGCTCAGGCAACCAGGTGTTTGAGTTACCCGGACGGCTCTGTGCTCCGCATGGGATTTGAGAGGCACAGCTGGCCTGGGGTTAACCAAGGCCTGACCAGTTGGCTAAACAGAGGAAATGCATGACAAATCCATGACTAATGCCCAGGGATTCACCTGATAAAACCAACCCGTGCTCCTTCACATCTAGCCCCCTTGCAGCGCGCAGGCGCTGCCGGCGGGTTCTGTAGCAGCCTTCGTGCACAGCCTCCTCCTCACATGGAGGCTCCCCAGGGACCAGCTGCCCCATTGTGGGGTTACAGGTAATGTCCCCGGGGAACCCACGGGTGCTGCTGCACCTGCCCTGCCTGCACAGCAACTCCTGGCCCTGGTGGAAGGCTCTGCTGCTGCTGCGAGCTCCTCGTCACCTACAACTTGCACAATTTGATGGGCTGTTACTCAAAGCAGGGAAGTAAATTATATAGCGCAGTTTCATTCATTATTAACTGGGTCTTTTTGAAGTCCTGAAGAGAGGATGACGACATAGGATTTTGATACGTGATAAAACAGTCTCATTTGGCCTGGGTGAAAATCAAGGTTCATAAGAGCTGCATGTGCTACTTGATATGATCACTCCGCTTGTATTTTGCAAGGAATTCAGCCTGAAGAGCCAAATCAGCACGTTATTTTGTCACTAGCTAGTCAGATTTTTCCATGTAAATTTGAAAGGCGAGCAAATTTCCTATTCCCATTTTAGACAATTCTATACTGTACCTTTATAATTGTGTCCTCTTGCTCCATTAGTGCTCCTTTCAGAGCCCAAACATGTCAACAGCGACATCCTCCTCGGCCTGAAATAACTGAACCAACGTTCTCATCTCCACTCCAGCAGTGCTTTGCCTACGGCAGCTATTTTGGATTTTGCAGCTGCCCAGGACTAGGGAGACGTGTGCGCGGGCGGACGGCGTGGCCGTGCCATCGGGGCCGTGCGGCTGCTCCAGAGCCTTCCCCTCAGCATCACAACGTGTAACAGTCCCTCCCCTGCGTGGCACGGGCGCGAGCAGGAAGGGAACGGTCCTGTGCCGTTTTGGAAACACGGGAACCAAACAAACCTCCAAAGTGCATTTCATGTTTTCTTTGGCCTTTGCCTTTTAGCTCAAAGAGGGTATGTATTTCCAAGACCTTCCCTCTCCCCAGAGTCCAGCAGAATGGTGCACGTGCATTTCCAGAGCGTTTTGAAATCCGTTTTAGTGATCCAGCCACTTGGATAGCCACAGATTTTCATCTTAGTGATCTGTAAAGAACAGCTTAGCCTGGTCTTGGAAGACCAAAGACCTTGCGAAGCCATGTGATGTGGTTGTGTTCTGTTTTGGCGAGCACACAGTTTACAAATTTGTGCTCAATTTGGGCTCGGAGGAGGATGCTCTGAACTGTGGGCAGGGAGGTGTGCCGACCTCTGCTGCACACCACGAAGGTGCCAGCAGACGCTGCCCAGCGTTGGCAGTGCCCACGGGCAGCAGAGGCCCAGGGCCCAGCGGCGCCCGGCGCGTTTAGGGAGGGTGGGACATGATATCTGATGGGCAGGGCCCGCGACGGGCAATACACTGTTAGCTGCCTTTGCTGCCAGCTGGCTCATGGATCGCTTGTTTTTCTGTGCTTGCGGTTTCCTTTCTTGCCTTGGATCTGTTTGCTCCGACCTCCTTGTGCTCGGGCCTGGGGGTGTTTGGCTGTCTGCACCTTTTAAGCAGAGGTGGGTTTGCCTGGTGGGTTAAGCAGGGGTGGACAAGGGCTTGCACGGCGTGTGATAATGGCCAAGTGCTCTGGTTGAGGCCTGCAACGCAGAGCGTTGCTCTCCTGCAGGAAGCTCTTGTCTTTGGTAAGTTTTGACTTGCTCCCATGTCTCAACGTCTTCCTCGACTTGCTTCAGCCTTGCTGAGAAACTCCTAGCCCTTCTTTCTCTTGGCTGGTTTGCAAATAGAAGTTTTTAGGGCTGCCTGTCCATCTGAATTTCTTTGTAAGCAAAGCATTGAAAAATGTGTTGTAAATACAGCAAGTGGGAAACAAATGCTCAGGTGATGGCATTAATTTATATTCTTGGCCCAGGTAAATATTTATTGTCGCAGAAAACGCATTTCATTGATTTTAAGCAAAATGCTGTGTTACTTTATTTCCTCCCCCATGAGACCGGCTGCCTCCTTGGCAGTGAATAAGTTAACCTACTTAGTGCTTTGTGTGTAGGCAGCGTGCAGTTTCGTGAGATTGCAGTGGGCACTGAAGCAGCAGAATTCAATTTGCAGCAGTGACCTAAGAGGGACTATTTTTAGTAATAAAATAGGTCAGGGGATGTGGTAGCGCAGACTGATAAATGAGCAGCCTTTCCTTTCGCTCATGGGGCTTGTTTTGCCCTACAGGAGAGCAGCCCTGAGGTGGGGAAAATGAGATTAAACAGGGCCACGTGATCCATCGAGGAGCCTTTCCGGCAAGAGCTTCACAAGCAAGAAAGTAGAAGTTTTAGTGAAGAAAGACTATAAGAAAATGTGTTGACTAAGGGTTTGTGGAAGGTGGTGCTCCAGTGGCTGCAGGGCTGGAGCTTTCCATGGGACCTAGTAAGCCTGAATTTCACACTATTGTCTTTTCCTACAAACAGCACCTGGTTTTCTACTGCAAACAAGCACCGACTACTTTGTATAGCCAATAATGAGCCATGTCACTGCATAGCTGAAATCAGTTTTAAAAACACTACCTCAGTAGCAGCAATACAGCAGAGAGATTCTCAGCAACACTAAGAAACCAGGGGGGACGTTGGATTGCACTCCATCCGCAGGGTGGTTTAACGTACTTGAAGGGCTGTCTTTAAATGAGAACACGCTCTCATGAACTTTCTGTTGTACTGAAATGCAAAGTGATCTTTTTTCTTCTTAACTGGGTTCTGTGAAAGGAAACTCAGTGATATTGGTGACTATGGAGTTTAGCTTCCATTCAAAAATGGTTATATCCATCTCTGTCATTAATATGTACTAATAGTAGTGCCTTTAAGTTTAGAGGGTGGCTTCAACTTTGTCAGCAACCTGTTTATTTTAATTAATTTTTGAGAGCTCTTGTTTTCCTGCTTCCCTGTGTTTTCTCAGCATGACTGAATGACAAGCAATTGTGTGAAGATAATAAGCCGGGAAAGAGGATTTCTTGCTCCAGTGAGGAATGTTCTTAGTGCCTGTGTGCATATTCTGTGCCCATGGGAGTCTTTTACTTTGCCTGGCTCTGGGGCTTGTTTTCTGTTCTCCTCAGGGCAAAAAAAGGTAGGGAAAGCTCAGGAGGTGGGATGAGCAGTGGCTCTATCTGTCCACATGGTCCCCGAAGGCCTGGTGGGGAAGGCAGTGGTTTGTGTTAATGCTTAGGGGGACTCCCCCTTGTGAGCCTGCTTGAGTTCCCCTCTGCTTTATAGACATAAGATCAGCTCCTTGCCTTGAAGTTTGCACATGCAAGACACAAACATGGCCACGCAAAGGGCTTTTTGTGCCCTTTTGAGGTGAATATGGGAGATGGGCCTCTGCAAGCAGCAGCTCTGAGCTGTGAGCAGCCTGGGAGCAACAGGTTTGAGATGGTCTGGGTCTAAGGCGGCCGGGGAGCAATTCCCGAACTGGAAGACATCGGGCAAGTGACCCCTGGCCCGGGCTTCTCCTGCTTCTCACCTACAAAATATGGAATGATGCATCCTGTCCTCCATGGGCAGCTGCAGGGGCGAAGACTGGGTGCCCTTCATCAATATCATCGCTTTATGTAGGCTTTCCAAGTGACGGTTTTCACAGGACGTTTCTGGGCTGGCCCGTGGCCTGGCTATGTGCAAAGGGAGCCATCTGTTTTGGTCTAAGTGTGTGCTGCTTGAAAGGAAGATCCTGGCTCCTTCTGTATTCTAGATGCCTTTCCAGCCAGGAGTGGAAAATAGGACATTCGTTAGTGCCCTGAAAATTTGTAGCCATCTTTCACGTGCAAGACTTCCCGGAACAGATAGGTCCAAAGTTTACTAGAACGACCGTGACCGTAATCCAGAGGTGAAAGCAAGGCGTGGGATTTTCGCACCATGTCCACAGCTAAGCTGCTCTAGCTGCTTTTTGCCTCGCTGTGTGGGCACACACACACATCTGAGCAATGTTAAAACTGAGCCATAGAAAGAGGATGGGATCTGCTCGTGTTCCCAGGAAGTCAGCAGGAATGCCAGGAATAGAAACTGGATCTCCGAGTCCTGGGCCAAGGACTCGGGAACAGGTATAGCTGTTACCAAAAAGAGCTGCTTTTTTAGCTCTTTCACACCGTGCCCGGCTGTTAGTGTTCCCGAGGTGCCGGTGCCGTCCCTCTCCATCGTGGCGCGGTCACAGGAGTGACTCATCGGGGGAAGGTGGACGCGTGGCCCACGGAGCGGCCGGAGCACCGGCTTGGGAGCGGTGCTCGTGGTGGGACAGCACCTGCAATGTTAATGTGCTGGCTGGAAAGCCTGAAAGGTGGCACCGGGTTGTTCCTCCAGGCTCGGATGTTTCTCAGGGCAAAAAAGCACCGGTAAATTAGAGCTGCTGTTGTGGCACGGCGCTCGTCGGTGTATTGCCTAAAGGCAGCAGCTTGTCTGAGAGCGCAGGCAGGCAGCGGAGCGTGGCTGCGAGGGCAGCACACGGTGTCCTCGCCACTAAGTTGAGCTGTCCTCGAAGAATCTGTAGAACTGCCTTATTTCCCCCAAAACTCATACCCATAACATGCCCAAGCGCACGTGCGCCACAGCCTGTCGTGCTCCGCTGCAGATATGTCCCCTCTTTCTGTCTAGCTTCTAATTTGAGATTTTGTACGGGCAGAGGATGGACTTTCCTCTCCCTGTGTTCACGTGGCAGCTAGTGTGGCGCAGTGCTGGTTCCTGGCTGGATTTGCCGGCGCTGCTCCGCGCGTGGGCGAGGGAGGAGGGAGGCTTTGGCGTGGGCGCGTGCGTGAGCAGGCTGCCTGCTGGACCCCACAGCCCGTGGCTGAATGAGAGGGCACGGGCGTTTCGGCGGTGGGTCTGGCTGCTGCTGAGGCCGGGAGAAGGAGAATTGGGTTTATTCCCAGGTTTGGAGGTGACTTAAAAGGATTTATGTCAGATTAAAGATCTTGCTGTGCCGAGACTTTGATTAATAGGTTCCGCTCGGGAATCATAACTGCAATAATTGTAATTGGAGGAAGGTTTCTTGGTCCTGAGTCACCTTGTAGGGGCGCTCTCCATTGCCCTTCTTGAGAGCGTGAAAATCTGGAAGAAAGGAGCGAGTGTGACCTCTCATTACTGAGCTGGCACTAGACATTGGCACCAAGTAAACCCTGCTGTTGGAAAAAGCCTGGAGTATCAGCACTGTCCGTTGTGCTCTCGGGGCTAGTTTAGGTCACGGGCGTGTAGAAGTCATATCCAAAGCGGGGGGGAAAAAGCACCACAATGAATGTGATTTCAGCAGAAAGGCGGCCAGCCTTGAGTCTCCTACCCCAAGGCCCCATGGGTCACTGCTGGGTGGAAAATGTGTGATGTTCAGGGCGTGCTGAGCCCTCTGAATGACTGAAGTCTGTTTATCACATGCTGCCCCCTCAAGGGAGCTGCTGGGACCCTCTCTGGAAAGCTGCAGTTAGTCACTGAGTGGACATTTTTTTCTGAATTGCTGGATACTCAGAGGCTCTGAGCCCGAGAACAAGATAGTAATTTCCTTCAGAGGTAGAAGGATATTTTAAATTACTCTAAAACTGTGCTGTAAATAGTGAAGCATTAAGGAAATAACCAAGCAGTAGTGAAGACCTTAAGCAAAATACAATATGAGAAGCACTGAGAAATGTTTCTGTGTGTGATGAAGAGCCTGGTTTGCTGCTCTGATTTATTGGCTGGCCGAAGGAGTTCATTAATTGTGCATGACTCCTTTTACTTCTGCGTGGCCATTTTTCACTACCCGTTTTACTACTGGATGAGCTTTTCCAAGGGATGTTCTTGCTGTCCAGACTTAAGTATACGGAAACGTGAGGGGGGCCCAGCCTCCCTGTTCAGCGCAGTGTTTGTCACAGCTTTGCAAACTGCAGAAGGATTCGCTGGCGCTGCAGGGACCTACGTTTTGTCTGTGTTTCAGGTTGATTAAACTGTCCTCGTCTTTGCAACCATATCCTCGGGGGGCAGTGTTGTAGCGACGAGGCAAAGGCTGAAAGCAGTTGGGCTCGTAACCGGAATGGAAGGGCCAGCCTGTTGCTGTGCTCCAGCTGCTAACTCATCTGCGTAGGGCTAATCCGGTGAATTTGAGTCAAACCAGCGTCTTCCTCCCAACAAATGGTTGATGAGAACTTGAGCCAGTGAGTTTAGCAGTTGTCTTGCAGGTGAATTAGCTTGGTCAGTTCAGGATGGAGGAGATGAATGTCAAAGGTGCAGAAGCCCCTTTGGGGAACTTATTTGGCATATATGTGTGTGCCCATGGGTATATCACTTACACAGACATATTTGCACATAGTCTAAAGAAGGTAACATGCATCGGGCATGGGCTACTACATAGACGTGTGTATGTGTATATATGTGTAATATAGCTTAGAACTGAGAAATCTCTTTGTCCTTGAGTCCTTAAAATAGCAGCCCATATATACACGTATATGTGTACACACACATACGTATATGCACTTACATGTACACTTACACACATAGAGTGAGGGGCCTGGATGCCTTGTGGGCATTTCTGGAGCCTGGAGCACCTGTGAGGAACGGGCTCCTCCGGGCAGGCTGTGGTCCATGGGCACTAAGGTGGGTGGAAGCTGCATGAAGTCAGTGTCTCCTCCTCCTCCTCGCTGCAAGTGCAGCGTGTCAATCCATACATTCCCCTCCTGCTGAGTGGCTTTTGATGTCAGTAGCTTTTTTAATATTTACTCCATTTGGAACCATCTGTACTCTTGGGCTGCTCATGAGGTTTCTTTTCCCTCCTCTCTCGTCATAGCAGGGGAACTACAAGAGGGGCAGAGACGCAGGCCGTGGTGCGCGGTGATGTCAGGAGAGTTGGCACGAGGTGATGAAAGGGTGGGGGGGAAATATGGGACAGATTCTCCTCACAACTGCCAAAGTCAGTGGCAGAAGGGAGCCTTCCAAAGGCTCTGCCATATAAGGAGGAGTTCTGGAGCTCCTTTGAAGTGTTTCTGGCTAACTTGACACCTAATCCTGTGTGGAAAAAGGAGAGAGACTGGGCTCAACTTCAATTCCTGTGCACGGAGGGGTAACTTACTGACAGTTTCCTTGGTGTCTGTGGGAGGTAAGCCAGATTTATCCTGTTATTTTTTTAGTTGAGATTTTTGCTGTAGTCTCTCTCTTTTCTTTACCTCCTCCAAAGTAAGTTGGTATCCTTTTGTTAAAGAAAGAAAAGGTGAAAATGAGATGTTTCAAGAAGAAAGAACTCTCTTCCTACTCCCCTCTCTGTTCTTTTGTTCTAACAATGCCATTTAGTCAGATAGAGAAGCTGCTGGCTAAGCCGCCCGTGCCTGGTCTCGCAGCCTGTGTCCCGTTGCTGCTGGAGGGGTCCGTGGGGAACTGGGGGCACCTCGTGCTGGCGGCCTCCGGGCTCGGCCACGACGAGCTCTCACCCCACGCTCCCCGAACCTCCCAGAGCCTCGTGAACTTGCACGCAGTGACTGGAGAAGCACAGCGAGGAGGGAAGAGCAATAACCAAAAAATCTCCATTTTGAGATTTTAAACCGGGAGGGTGGTGAGAGTAAGCTATGCCCCGGGAAAAGCTAATATAGTTTTCCATGCTCTTTGTTTATGTGGGGCATTCCACACCTATAGGCTTGAGGCCTATAGGAAATTTGCTTGCAGACTTCTAAGTAAAGTTAAAAGACAGTATGTCCCCAGTCTGAGGGCCCACTCTTTCTCTGCTCCTTTTGTATTTCAGATATTCATTATTGTCTGGCATCTCCAATACGTAACGGTAAAAACTCTGTCCTCCCACATATACTTTTGATTTTTAAATTGGGGCAGCAGCCTGCTCTTAAATGTCGAGCTGCTAGATTCCTGTGCAGTTTTCATGAAGTCTCCTCTCAAGATTCAAAGACCTCTTCAGGATGCCGTGGCTGGTAAGTTGGCAGCAACCAGCCAGTACTAACATGGGCACTTGTGGGAGCGCAATGCTCCAACATCTGCGGATGCTAAGGCAGTAACTGATGCTCCTCGGGAGCTGGAGCAGTCAAATAGCTCGCTTAAGAACAGGAGCTGATCCCTCCACTAATGCAATCAGCTTGATCAAATGGAATAGCTGCTGCCAAAAGGGATTAAAAATGGATGATGAAGATTTAACATAGCACGGCCTTCCGCTCTGTCCTGCAAGTCTGCTTGATGGAAAGGATGGGGAGAAGAACTGATAAAAGCTCGACATCCCACAGGCAGAGTGGAAGAGTAATGATACAGTTTCACAAGTTAACACTTGCAGGACATTAACAATAATCCTGCTCAGTAATTGTGCTCAGGCTCGCAATTGATTTTTTTATATGCAACCTAAATATTTTAACTGTATCCCTTCATTTTCCTACCATCTTGAGACTGAAATTTAGATCTCCAACTCTCTTACACAGCTTCCTGGGAGCTTGGTATCAACACCGTACTGATCAGAGATCAGAGAAAGTCCAGGGCAGGACTATGAGGATGATCAGGGGCCTGGGACACCAGCCCTGGGAAGAAAGGCTGAGCGAGTTGGGTCTGTTCAGCCTGAAGAAGAAAAGGTTGAGGGGGGACCTGATCAGTGTGTATAAATACCTCAAGGAGGGAGTGAGGAGGATGGGGCCGACCTCTTTCCTGTGCTGGCCACTGATAGGACTAGAGGATACGGCCACAAACTCGAGCATCAAAAGTTCCACAGGAGCTTAAGGAAACATTTCTTCACTGTGAGGGTGACAGAGCCCTTGGAACAGGCTGCCCAGAGAGATTGTGGAGTCTCCTTCTCTGGAGATCTTCAAAACCCACTTGGACACAGCCCTGTGCCACGTGCTCTAGGTGACCCTGCGTGTGCAGGGGGGTTGGACTAGATGATCTCTAGAGGTCCCTTCCAACCTTAAAGGTTCTGTGGTTCTATCATCATTGTTTCTTCTGGACTTGCTGCTTGTCTTGTCTAGTGTTGCTCCCTCCTGGGCAGCTTCCGTCTTGTTCATCTAGCAGGTTTATTGTCCAAGAGCCCAATGCAAACTCGTTGAGAGACTTCCCAGGTCTTTACAGATCTCCAGCCCTTATCTAATCTGTCTGAATTTTACTGTACTCAAAGACTATTTATGCCTTCTTAATTGAAGATAATGGCTTTGACTGGATGAGAATAGCAAGAAAGCAAAATATAATAATAGTGACTCGACCAATACAAGTAGCTGTTTACAAGCTGTGTTTGGTTTGCTTCATTCTTTTATCAGGTCAGTATTCCCAGAAATGACTAACTGTTTTTGGAATCCATTAGTTTTTGGATGTCCAAGTTACTTAGGGGCAATGAAGGTGCCTGATTTCAGAGACCAGAAGGGACTTGTGCTAAAGCTGCAGTCCTTTAGTGAGTCTGAAATTGAGCACCAGAAATAGCTGGCTAATTTTGAAAATGCTGACAGGATTCTAGCTGTATCTAAATTCTGAATTCAAATTAGGCATTTACTTGCGTCCTCTGTCACACGCGCGTCACATTGGTACATGCTCACAGACCACTGCACCATCACAGCTCCTCCTGGAGAAGAATTTTCTCCATTAAGCCTCTCTCGTGTTCCTGCTGCTTCTCCTGTGGTGTTTAGGCCAGGTACATCTCTTGAAGACACTGAAGGTAGCGATGTTTGCTCTTGGGTTCTCTGGGTTGCCAGGTTTCCACGCTCAACATGGCTTTGCTTACTGTTACATACTTGTAGGACAGGAGCACTTAGTTTCTGCTAGTCTCATACTTCATTCATGTGATAATGGATAATATCTTAAAATCACA
>JAVCKT010097908.1:0-11218 GCA_032273925.1 Rhynchotus rufescens
CCGCTCCCGGCCGGTGTCCGCGGCGGCGGCGGGTCCCGGCGCTGCCCGTTGCTCGGGCACCGCACGGCCCGGCCTGGCCCGGCCCGGCCGCCTCCTCCTTTTTTGGGCATGCGGCAGTGCAGTTATTTTGAGTGAATTCCAGTTTATTTTTACCAACCTTAGGCTGCCTCCCGGGGCTCCTTCGTGCCCCCGGGGCCCCTGGCCCCGTCCCCTGGGAGAGGCCGGGGGGCCAGCGCAGCACGAGGGCGCTTTGCCATGGGGTGCCCTTCCGCTGGTCACACGTGCACCGAGCTCTGCTGAGGCCAGGAGCGGGTGGGTTGGTGCAGGGTGGGTGCACACGCACCCTGGGGTGCCCCCAGCCCTGCACGGCGTGGGCAGCTGCCCAGCCCCAGGCTGCAGACGCGTGAAATGGGTGCGTCGGCGGCGCCAGCGCCAGGCGGCCGGGACAGCTGCTTGGGGGCAGCAGGGCCGGCGCTGGCTCCACAGTGACGGGAGGGAGGTCCGAGTGTGTCAGACCCCGCGTGTGACGCTGACGCTCGTCCCCCCCGCCCCTGTCACTGCAGGTTGCTGGTTGGAGCCCCGCAGGCGCCCGCTCTGCCCGGCCAAGGCGCCAACCGCACGGGCGGCCTCTACGCCTGCCCTCTGAGCCACGAGGTCTCCGACTGCTGGCGAGTGCCCATCGATGACGGAGGTGCCAGGGCTCGAGGCAGGGCGGGTGGCACGAGTGGTTCTGGGGGTGGCGGAGCTGATGCTGCCTGTGCCCGCAGTGGATCTGCAGCGGGAGAGCAAGGAGAACCAGTGGCTGGGGGTGAGCGTGAAGAGCCAGGGCCCCGGCGGTAAGATCGTGGTGAGCACCAGCACCGGGCAGGGGGCTGGCAGAGGGGCGGACCCCCATCCCCGCCTGACCCCGTCCCCCTCCACGGCGCCCGCAGACCTGTGCCCACCTCTACGAGACCCGGAACCGCGTGCAGCAGCCGCTGGAGACGC
This sequence comes from Rhynchotus rufescens, assembly GCA_032273925.1. Classification (NCBI taxonomy): domain Eukaryota; kingdom Metazoa; phylum Chordata; class Aves; order Tinamiformes; family Tinamidae; genus Rhynchotus; species Rhynchotus rufescens. The sequence continues at coordinate 988 of JAVCKT010097908.1, forward strand.
GCGACGTCATCGGGCGCTGCTACGTGCTGAGCCAGGACCTGCGCGTGCGCGACGAGCTCGACGGCGGCGAGTGGAAGTTCTGCGAGGGGCGGCCGCAGGGCCACGACCGCTTCGGCTTCTGCCAGCAGGGCCTGGCGGCCGGTTTCACCGCCGACAGCCACTACATCCTCTTCGGGGCTCCCGGCACCTACAACTGGAAAGGTGAGTGCAGGGTGCAGGGAGCGGGGGGCTCAGGTGTGGTGGGAGTGGGTGCACGAGCCTTGCTGCAGTGCACCTGGGTGGGCACAGAGGCTTGGCACGGATGTGCATGTGGCTCTGGCTGCCAGCACCCACACATGGATGTGCAAGGATTCGGGTGGGTGGCTGTGCACCCTGTTGTGTGCACGGGGACGGTCTAGCTGTGTGCGTGTGGGGTCTAGCTGCATACACCTGGATCTGCAAGGAATTGCACTAGCATGTGCATGCTTAGGTGCATACGTGTGGGTGCATGGATCTTCCTGCACGTTGTGGGCATGGGTGCATGTGTGCGCTGCACATGTGCAATGTATGTGCATTTGTATGTGCCTGCACGTGAACATGGGTGTAGATTTGTCCCATACACAGGCTGCACATGCATGGCCAAGCGTGCAAGCATGCGCTGTTGCACACACAGGCTGCAGGGTGCCATGGACCTGTGCATGGCTGTACTGAGGCTGCCAGAGGCCCCAGTGCTCCTTTCTCTCTGCAGGCACCTGGACTGTCCCCGTCCCTATCCCTGTATCCATGTCCCTGTCCCTGCTCCCGTGGCCGCGTGGGCGGCACTGACCCCTTTGCCTTGGCAGGGAACATGCGCGTGGAGCTGTTCAACCACAGCTCCCTGGACCTGGTCCATTACGACGATGGCCCCTACGAAGCCGGGGGCGAGAAGGACCAGGACCCTTCGCTCATCCCCGTGCCGGCCAACAGCTACTTGGGTACAGGCGGCAGGCCGGGCGCCCGCTCCTGCCCTCACTCGCTTCTCTCTCTCTTTCCGCCCGGCCCACCCGGGCCCAGGTATTTTGTTTGTGACAAACATTGATAGCTCAGACCCCGACCAGCTCGTGTACAAAAGCCCCGACCCCAGCGAGAAGGTGCCCAGCGCGGCCGGCGACGTGGCCCCCAATAGTTACTTAGGTTGGTAACCGCGGCGGGGGGGCCCCTCGCGGACCCCCCCACCCGCCACTGGCGCCATGTGTGTCCTTGTCGCTCTCCCCATGTCTGCGGAGATGAGAGGAAAGTAAAGCTGCAAGCGCACGCCAGCACACGTGTGCACACGCATGGGCATGGCATGCAGCACATGCCCATGCACGCGTGTGCATGCACACGAATGCACGCACACGGGTGCGCATGCGTGAACACGCAGCTTCATACCTCTCCTTGCACACACACATGCGTGTGCACACACCTCCTCCTGCACACATCTGCAGCCCCTTGCACACCCCCACGAGTGCAAGCTTGCACACGGATGGCAATGTACCCCCGGCCTTGTCACACGTGCTCCTGTGTCCCCAGTCCTACAGACCCCTGCCCCATCCCCGTCCCGCTCTGTGCCCTGCTGGGCACCTTTCCTTGACTCTCCGCGGCTCCGTGGGCACCCGCATTCCGTTGCCTTCCCGCTGCCTGGCGCGGGGGACCCAGCCAGGCATGGGGGTGCAGGTCCCCAGTACAGTGGGGTGGTCCCAGAGGAGGGAGGGGACATCAAGCCTGGCAGGGTCCCCCTGTGTCCCGCGGTCCCATGCGCTGGTGTCTCTGCATGGGGAGGGCGTGTGGGGGGAGCACCGGCTGCATCCTGCCTGGCTGCAGCTGCTGGGGGGGTCTGGGCTGCGCTGGGGGGCTGAAGGGCTTGGGGAGCTGGGGGGCTGCAGGGGCTTGGGGAAAAGGGGCTGTGGGGGCCCTGGGCTACAGCTAGAAAGGGGTACCCAGGACTCCCCCAAACCCCTGCAATCCTGCTCTGCTCTGGGCCTTGCTGTTCTGCCCCCTAAATCCTCCCTTCTGCCCCCAAATCTCTCCTCTCCCCTCCAAGAGCAGAGCAGGGAAACAGGCCCAGCCGGAGCCCTGGCCATGCACGGGTCCGAGCGGAGAGAGAGAGACAGGGATGGGGACAGGGATGGGGACGGGGCTGGGGGGGGCAAGGGGCACGTATGGACGTCCATCCCACAGCTCTGCATCCTGGGAGTGACAGGGGGAATGCTCCGGGAGGAATGTGCGGGCTGGGGAACCTTGGGAATGATGTTTGGGAAGAGATCCTCAGGGAGGGATGCTCAGTGTGGGATGTTGGGGGTGGGATGCTCAGGATGGCATGCTCCAGGTGGGCTGTTCAAGGAGGGATGCTCAAGGTGGGATGCTCAGGGTGGGATATTCCAAGCGGGATGCTCTGTGTGTGATGCTCAAGGTGGGATGCTCAAGGTGGGATGCTCAGGGTGGGATGCTCAGGGTGGGATGCTCCAAGCAAGATGCTCAGAGTGGGATACTCCAAGCGAGATGCTCTGTGCGCGATGCTCCAGATGGGATGCTTGGGTCGGGATGCTCCAAGCAGGATGCTCAGGGTGGGATATTCCAAGCGGGATGCTCTGTGTGTGATGCTCCAGATGGGATGTTTGGGTCGGGATGCTCCAGGCGGGAATCTCTGGGTGTGCAGCTTGGACGGGGCTGCTCAGGCTGGTGCCCAGACCCCACATGTCCCCCTGCCGCCCCAGGCTTCTCGGTGGACTCGGGCCGGGGCCTGACGCGGCGGCACGAGCTGAGCTTCGTGACGGGGGCGCCGCGCGCCAACCACACGGGCGCCGTGGTCATCCTGCGCCGGGACAGCGCCCAGCGCCTGGTGCCCGAGGCCGTGCTGCCCGGCGAGCAGCTCACCTCCGCCTTCGGCTACGCCCTGGCTGTGCTCGACCTCAACGGCGACGGGTGCGCGGGACGCTCAGGGACAGCGCCGGGCTGCGGGACGGCGTTGGGGACACCTGGGGCTGGGGACAGCACCGGGATGTGGGACAGCATTGGGGATGCCTGGGGACAGCGCTGGGCTGCGGGACGGGGTTGGGGACACCTGGGGACAGCGCCGGGCTGCGGGACGGCGTTGGGGACACCAGAGCATTGATGTCCCCCTTCCCCCAAACTCTGCCCTGCCCTTCGTAGCTGGATGGACCTGGCCGTGGGCGCCCCCCACTTCTTTGAGCGCCACGAGGAGATCGGGGGGGCCGCCTACATCTACATCAACCCGGGGGGGCGCTGGGCGGCCGCCACCCCCCTGCGCCTCAACGGCACCTACGGCTCCATGTTCGGCATCGCACTCAGCGCCGCCGGCGACCTTGACCAGGACGGCTTCAGTGGTGAGGGGGGCACTGGGGACACCGCCGGGGGGGCTGCGGGTGTCCCGTGTCGACGGCACCGTGTCCCCCCCCGGCTCACAGACCTGGCTGTGGGTGCCCCCTTCGACGGCGCTGGCAAAGTCTACATCTACCACGGCAGCAAGCTGGGCATCGTGGCCAAGCCGGCACAGGTGACGGTGCCCCCGGGTCCCCCCGGCGCCCTGGGGCATTCGCGCACTCACGGCTGGCGGCCACTCGTGCCCAGGTCCTGGACGGGGAGGCCGTGGGGGTGCCGGCCTTCGGCTACGCCATCGCGGGGGGGCTGGACGTGGACGACAACCTCTACCCCGACCTGCTCGTCGGCTCCCTCTCCGACACCGTGGTGCTGTTCCGGTAGGCGCCAGCGTGGCCCCCAACCTGCGCGGCCCCCTGCCCGGGGGTGTCCCCAGCGCCCTCGTCCTTGTGCACCCCCCAGCTCAGAGCATCCCAGGTGTCTCCCAGGGCAGAGCATCCCCCTCCCATGGCTTTTCCCAACTCTCCGTGGGGCATTTCTCCATCTGGAGCATTCCCCATCCCAGAGCATCCCTCATCCAGGAGCATCCTCATACTGGAGCATCCCTCATCCCTGGGTATCTCCCATCCCGGAGCATCCCTCACCCTGCTCCCCTCGCGCCCTGTCGGGCAGCCCGGCGCGGGGTCTCAGAGGAGCCCCTGGGTGCCGCCCGCAGTGCCCGGCCCGTTGTCCACGTCTCGCACAACGTCACCCTGACGCCTCCCGCCATCGACCTGGAGCAGAGCAACTGCCGCCACCACGAGGGTGTCTGGTGGGTGCGAATGCAGGGCGGTGGTGGGGCGGGGGGTCCCAGGACCCTCCCACCTCACCCCCATCCCCATCCCCATCCTCGTGCTCACCATCCCGCAGCGTGGACGTCAGCACCTGCTTCAGCTACACGGCCAACGCTGCTGGCTACAGCCCGCGGCTCAGTGAGTGCGGCCAGCGCCGGGGACACCACGGGGGCTGCGCCCAGGACCCCCCAGCAGCACCGTGTGCCCGTCCCTGTGCCCACAGCGCTCGAATACGTCCTGGACGTGGACACGGAGCGGCGCCGCCGCGGCCAAGCGCCGCGCGCCGCCTTCCTGCACCGCCGGCCCGCGGACCCCGAGCACCAGCTCTCGGGGACGGTGGAGCTGCCGCGACCGGGCGCCCGCGCCTGCGCCCAGGCCACCTTCCAGCTCCAGGTGTGTCCCTGTCCCCGTGCCCGTGTCCGGGCGCGCGGAGGGGACGCGGGGCTCACGGCGGCGCGGTGCCCGCAGGACGGCGTGCGGGACAAGCTGCGCCCCATCGGCGTCACGCTGGCCTACGGCATCCAGCAGGCGCGGGCGCTGCGGCGGGCGGCCCGCGAGGCGCTGCCGCCGCTGCCGCCCGTGCTGGGCGCCCAGCAGCGCCGCAGCCAGCGCAGCGAGGTGAGAGCGCGGCCTCGTGGGCGCGGGCGCCGGTGCCACCCTGCCCGCCCGCTCAGCGCGCGTCCCCCGGCCAGGTGCACTTCCTCAAGCAGGGCTGCGGCGACGACAAGGTCTGCCAGAGCAACCTGCGGCTGCGGGCGCAGTTCTGCTCCCGCCTGGGCGACGCCGACTTCCTGCCGCTGCCCAAGTGAGCGGCGACGCGGCGCCGTCCCCGTCCCGTGTCCCCTCGCCGCCCTCACGGGACAGCCCCATGCACGCTGTGCTTGCCTGCGTGCAGCCAGTGCTGTCCCCTGTGTGCATTGTACTCCCATGGGCATGACACCCGTGCCACCCCCACAGGGATGCCACCCATGCTGTCCCCACATGGGGTCACCATTCCTGTCCCCCATGCATGTCGTCAGTGCCGTCACCATGTGCATGTCACCTATGCTGTCCCCATGTGCACAACATCCGTGCCATCGCCACGTGCATGCCATCCCTGCCATCCCCATGGGCGTGCCACCCATGCTGTCCCCGTATGGAGGCCACCAATGCTGTCCCCATGTGCATGTCATCAGCACCATCACCACATGCATGTCACCTATGCTGTCCCCATGCCCCTACTGTCCCCACATGGGGGTCCCCACCGCCCTGCCCCCCGCCGCAGGGACGCCGATGGCACCGCCACCTTTGCCATGAGCGACCAGAAGGACGTGGCCCTGGAGATCCACGTCACCAACCTGCCCTCGGACCCCGCGGCGCCGCAGCGGGACGGTGACGACGCCCACGAGGCCCTGCTGACGGCCACCTTCCCCGAGGAGCTGCCCTACTCCGCCGTGCGCCCCTACGATGCCCGCGCGCCCACGGTACAGCCTGGGGGCGCAGGGACACCCCAAGGGAGTCCTGGGGGTGCAGAGAGACCCTGGAGTGTTGGGGTGTCCTGGGGTCCCCATGGATGAGGGGACCTCAAGAGTGCAGAGTCGAGGGACGGTGCAGGGCACAGGGCTTGGGGAGTCTTGGGGTGCAGGGGGGAGGTCAAGAGGGGGTGCAGAGGGATGGGAGGAGTTTCAGGGTGCACAGGGATGGAGGGAGGGTCCTGGGGTGCTTTGTTGAGGGATGGGGCATCCTGCGGGTGGCCAGGAATGGGGGGATCCCAAGGGTGACGGATGGGGTTGGCCCGGGGAGGGGGGAGCTGGGAGGCACTTTGGGAAGGTGCAGGGGTCAGTGCAGGGGGTGCACGGGGGGTCAGTCAAGGGGCTCAGGGGGTCACTCCAGCAAGGGGCAGAGGTGAATCCAGGGGGTGCAGGGGTCAGTCCGAGGGGTTCTGGGGGTCAGTCTGGCAGGGGGCAGAGGTGACTCCAGGGGGCAGAGGGGTCAGCCCGGGGGGCGCAGGGGGGCAGAGCCCCTGGCCGTGTCCCTGATCCCCCCCCGCAGGACAAGCCGCTGCTCTGCGTGGCCAACGCCAACGGCTCCCAGGTGCAGTGCGAGCTGGGCAACCCGCTGCCGCGTGGCACCCAGGTGGGGGCAGCTCCTGCGACCCCCCCCGACCACCACGGCCCCCCCAGCTGCCCCCCTGACCCCACTCTGCCCCCCAGGTCCGTTTCTACCTCATCCTCAGCACCCTGGGCATCACTCTCCAGACACAGGACCTGGCTGTGGAGCTGGCCCTGTCCACGTGAGCTGCGGGGACAGGGGACGGGCGGGTGGCACCCCCTGTCCCCCTGTGTCACCTCCCCGTCCCCGCAGGATCAGCGAGCAGCCGGGACTGGTGCCGGTGGTGGCCCGGGCGCGCGTTGTCATCGAGCTGCCGCTCTCGGTGACAGGGTGAGCGCGGAGGGCGACGGCGGGGGGGTGGGTGCAGGGGGGACAGGCCCCCCGCGGGTGACGCTGCCCGTCCCTGCAGGGTGGCGGTGCCGCCCCGGCTCTTCTTCAGCGGGACGGTGCGGGGCGAGAGCGCCATGCGGCGCGAGAGCCAGGTGGGCAGCGCCGTGCGCTACGAGGTCACGGTGAGTCGCCCGGACGCCTGGGCCCCTTGCTGGGGAAGGGGGGGGAATGTCCTCGCGCTGTCCCTGCTCACGTCCCCCCCCCTCTCTCTGCAGGTCTCCAACCGGGGGCAGTCGCTGAAGACGCTGGGCTCGGCCTTCCTCACGCTGCTGTGGCCGCACGAGCTGCGCAGCGGCAAGTGGCTGCTCTACCCGCTGCAGCTGGAGCTGCTGGCGCCGCCCGCGGCCCCGGCCGCCTGCAGCCCCGCGGCCAACCCGCTGCGCCTGGCCCTGGTGCGGCCGCCAGCGCGAGGCCACCTCCGTCCGCGTCGCGTCCCCCAGCCCGCCTGCGCAGCGCGTCCCCCAGGCCGTGTCCCTCTGGGCTGCCTCCCTCCGGGCTGCCTCCCTCCATCCTGCATCCCTCCGTCCTGCATCCTTAACTGCATCCCTCCATTCTGCATCCCTCCGTGCTGCCTCCTTCCGTGCTGCCTCCCTCCGGGCTGCCTCCCTCCGGGCTGCCCCCCTCCGTCCTGCATCCCTCTGTCCTGCATCCTTAACTGCATCCCTCCATTCTGCATTCCTCCATCCTGCATCCCTCCATCCTGCATCCCTCTGTCCTGCATCCTTAACTGCATCCCTCCATTCTGCATTCCTCCATCCTGCATCCCTCCGTCCTGCATCCCTCTGTCCATCCTTTTGTCCTGCATTCCTCTGTCCTGCATCCTTCTACTGCCTCCCTCCATCCTTCATCCCTCCGTCCTGCATCCTTCTATCCTGCCTCCCTCCATCCTGCCTCCCTCTGCCCTGCATCCCTCTATTGCATGCCTCCATGCTGCATCCTTCCATCCTGTCTCTCTCCGTCCTGCATCCCTCCGTCCATCCTGCACCCCTCTGTCCTGCATCCCTTTCGGACACGTCTCTCCGTGCCGTGTCCCTCTGTCCCTCTGTCCCCCTGTGTTGTGTCCCTCCGTGTCGGGAGCCGCTCCTCAGGCCCCTTTGGCTCCTTTCCCCGCAGGAGTCTCCAGGGGAGGCCGATCCCAGCGAGGCTCCGGCCTCGGGCTCCTGGTGGCTGCCGGCAGCAGCCGAGCGGCGCAAAAACATCACGCTGGTGAGCGCGGGTGACACGGGGCGGGGTACATGTCCCTGCCACGGCGGTGCCGCTGAGCCCCCCGTGCCGCGCAGGACTGCGCGCAGGGCACCGCCAGCTGCCTGGCGTTCCGGTGCCCGCTGCACAGCTTCGAGCGCGCGGCGGTGCTGCGGGCGCGCGGGCGCCTCTGGAACAGCACCTTCCTGGAGGTGAGCGGGCCCGGGGCGCCGCGGCCGCCCCCGCGTCCCCGCCGGCCACCGCCGCTGAGCCCCGGCCCGCTCGGCGCAGGAGTTCCTGGCCGTGACCTCCGTGGAGCTCGTGGTGAGGGCCAGCGTGTCCGTCACCTCCGCTGTCACCAACCTGGTGCTCAAGGACGCCTCCACGCAGGTGCGGGGTGGGGGTCCCCGGGTCCCCGCGGCGGCCCCGCCGCGGCCGCCCTCACCCCGGGGTGTCCCCAGATCCCCGTCTCCGTGTACCTGGACCCCGGCGCCGCGGTGGCGGGGGGGGTGCCCTGGTGGGTCATTGTCCTGGCTGTCCTGGCCGGCGTCCTCGTCCTGGCCCTGCTCGTCTTCGTCCTCTGGAAGGTGAGTGGGGTGACGGGGACAGGGACAGCGGGGACGGGGCACGGGGGTGACAGGGGTGGATGAGGCAGGTGACATCGGGACACCGTGGGGGTGCTGTGACAACAAGGACTGTGTCCCCTCATTCAGCGTCACCCTCGTGCTGAGCCACCCTGGGCCACGTCACCTCATTCAGTGCCACTTCTTGCTGTGCCGAGCCAGCCCCCTGCCCCATGCCACCTTGTGCCGCTCTGTCCCCTAGCTCGTCACCTCATGCCCTGCCACCCTGTGCAATGCCACCCCTTACCAGGTGCCCCTCCATTCCCCCTCCAGCGTGTGCACCGCCACCCCGCACAGTGCCACCCTGTGTGATGTCACCCTGTGTGTGTGATGCCACCCGCCCACCGCATGCCATGCCACCGCATGCAATGTCGCCCCATTCCACACGATGCCACCCCGTGCGATGCCACCCCCCCCACTCACTGCATGCGGTGCCACCCCCTCCACGCGATGCCGGCCCAGCCCATGCGATGGCACCGGGCCCTGCGCTGCTGCCCAGCCTGTCACCCTGTCGCTTCTTCCCCAGTGCGGCTTCTTCCAGCGGAGCGGCCGGGCACCCCCCTACGCCACGAGTTACCACCGGGCCCGGCGGGGCCTGCAGCCCTCGGAGCGCGACAAGCAGGCGCAGGCCTAGCCGGGGACACGGGGGACACGGGGACACCGGGCGCAGGGACGTGGGAGGCACCCGGCGCCCGCGAGGGCTCCCCGGTGCCGGGGCGCACGGGTCCCTCGTGGGCGCGCGAGGGGCTGCACTGTTGGTGCAAGGGCGTGCAGTGCTGGTGCATGAGTGTGCAAGGGGCTGCCCCGTCAGGGCGGGTATTTGCAGTGCCGTGGCGGGCGGAGGAGGCTCTGCGGTGTTGGTGCAAGGGCGTGCAAGGCTTTTCAGCACTCGGGTGTGCAGGAGTTGGCACCATCAGTGCCAGGGGATGTACCTTCCGCCCCTGTGCAGGTGGAAGGAGGATGGTTGGCAGTGTTGGTGCATGAGTGTGCAAGGGACAGCAATGCTGGGCCATGAGTGTGCAAAGATCTGCAGTGTTGGTGCATAAGCATGCAAGGCTCTGCAGTGCTGGTGCACATGCATGCAAGTACACACAGTGCTGGTGTACACTCGTGCAAGCCTCTGCAGTGAGTGTGTCCACTTGTGCAAGCCTCTGCAGGTTTGGTGCACACTTGTGCAAGGCTGAGCGCTCTGCATCGGTGTGCGAGGCCCTGCAGTGCAGGTGCACACTTGTGCAAGGCTGCAGCACCCGTGCACAGCTGTGCAAGGCTCTGCAGTGCAGGTGCACACTAGTGCAAGGATGCAGTTCCCGTGCACACTGGCGCACAAGGCTGCAGTTCCCGAGCACAAGGCTGCAATGCCGGTGCACGAAGCCCAGCAGTTCCCGTGCACACCGGTGCACGAGGCTCGGTGGTTCTGGTGCACACCGATGCACGAGGCTCGGCAGTGCCGGTGCCCGAGGCTCGGCGGCTCCCGAGCACATTGGTGCGCAAGGCTCCGCAGTTCCTGTGCACACCGGTGCATGAGGTTGCAGTGCCGGTGCATGAGGCTCGGCGGCTCCCGTGCACACCGGTGCACGAGGCTCAGTGGTTCCTGAGCACACCGGTGCCCGAGGCTCCGCAGTTCCCGTGCACACCGGTACACAAGGCTCCGCAGTTCCCATGCACACCGGTGCCCAAGGCTCGGCGGTTCCCGTGCACACTGGTGCTCGAGGCTCCGCAGTTCCCGTGCACACCGGTGCCCGAGGCTGGGCAGTGCCGGTGCCCGAGGCTCCGCAG
>JAVCKT010097909.1:0-11218 GCA_032273925.1 Rhynchotus rufescens
AAGCCATTTAGGTTAAAAATTTCAGAAATAATTTAGTGTCAGTTGTTTACTCCATTTCTGTTGTTACAAAAGAAATGCCTCTCACTCTTTCTTTTACTCTTCTTGTCTATTAAGCAGAGTATCCCCAATCCTGTCTTTTAAAGGATACAATGTTCTTTCTTACTTCTGCAGAGTTTTCATCTGGTTTGGGATCCTTCATCAGCATACAGACCCAGCACATCAGACGACTTTTTTGTGGCTTCCACAGATAAATCTGCATGTGCATGTGCATGTGCAGGACAAGCTCCTCAGGAAGCCAGACAAGCTGCACGAAATAGAGTGTGTACTAATAGAGAGAGACACGTATAATGGATGGAAAATAAAGATAAGAAAGGCTATAGCTGAACATATTATAGATAGACACAAGATTTTGCATCTTTAGTTATCAGAAACAAAAATCTATGCAGAACTTGACAGCAGCTCCTGAGCAGAAAGTTTCTTAACTTAGCAAGGTCAAAATATGTAGCAATACATAGTCACAATGTACTAGCCTTTAATTTCCCAAATCAATGTAAAAATCAAATACAGCTTAAAGAATACTAAGACAACTGAGATCAGATCCTAATTATGTTGTGTCACTACATCTAACTCTTTACATGTTTAGTAATATTGTTGCATTACTAGATTAATTGCCTTAAAGAACTTGAGCGTTTCAGCATTTACGTGCACAAAATGATAAATATATCTGTAGTCTAACAGGCTGGAAAAGAAAAAAAATACAACAAATGAATGCATTTTTTTAGACCAAGCTAAATGGACATCTTTTCCTTCTACCATATTTCTTTCTTTTTTCTTTTTTTTTAAGATCATCTTCTACTGACAGCTGTGCCCATGCCTTCTTACAAAATGTAAATCGGCAGACGATGTCTATCTTCATCTGCTGCTTGTGTTTCTTTGCCCTCTTGCTTAAGTTTTGACTCCAATTCTCTTCTAAAAATCTGTGAAAACACAATACAGGTAAAAGGCCAATCAGTTCAGGCAGGGACAGTCACTACATTGGCTTAAGGGTATGGCTGCCAGCCACAAGCACATCTGTCATATTGTTTTGAAGAAAGTGAAGCTTCATATAGAGTCTGAGATGCATTAGCATAATCTGTTTGACAATAAGTGACAGAACTACAATAAAGTCTATTTTTGACTATCAAAAAATGTGAGCTGTGAGGTGAGAAGATGGGGTGGCAATAATAAGACAAACACTCAAGCAGAAATAAGAAAGAGCAGATGGGTAGGACAAGTCAGATATGTGCTTTGGCAGTGGAGAAGCATATTATATACAATGTTATTCTGAAAATGGTTATTTTTCTACTGTTGTAGTTATTTTTGAGCACAATGAGAACACTAAGAAAATGAAGAAGCTGAGGAAGCTCAAAAGGCGAAATATTTGAGAGTATGTAACTCTATGACATTGCACAGACTTCTGATGAGGAAAACAAGCAACATGCTTATTATAGTGAAAACTCTTAGCTTGCTAACATTAGGAGCATTGACATGTCGGACCATTACTGCAAGTGTATGAACAGAGCCGAATTATATTATATCATAACGCACAGATATGTGTAATCCATATATAAACAAACAATTTGTTGAAAGAATATGTATTTACAATTTCCTTACAATGAAAATAATATCCTGAACTATATCAATGTATTCACATTATATATATATATGCCTACAATATTTTCATCATAACACTGAGAATATTATCATTACATTTAGATATGATTTATATACTCCTCAGATTTATTAAACACATTATTTTTATTGATATTATTTTCACTTTGAATTACTGACAAACATTAAAATCTGAATTGCCTTGCATATGATTGGTTGATAAATCAGAAGCTTTTATTACCAGAACCTGATAACCAAACACATTCAGAACAGTAGTTGCACATGAACAAGTAATATATTACAAAATACAGTTATCCACAGGCGTTAATAATGTAACTGCATCTTTCTCCGTAAGTCCATTGAAAGTGACAGGGAAGTAAAAGTACAGTTAATGCATCCAGATATCAGATTGTAACTATCATCAGCTCTCAAGGTATTAGTGATTTACATCATCGCTAGAAAAAAAATGCCCCTGAAAAATCTTCTAGCTAATTAGCAATGGTCTGTAATATTATATGTTTTGTTCTTTTGTCCTAAACCTAAGAAAATGCACAGCAGCTTTTCAGTTCACAACTTCTCATGTCCTTAACATCATATTTCAAACTGGAGAAAGTCTTGCTATTTGGAACTAATTTTATGCAATACAGAATGACAGCTGATCGTTTACAGGCAAGTGAGCCTTTATTTGATACTTGTGTGCCCATGATCCAAAGAATGACCTGTAAAGACCTCACTCACTCCAAATAAAGACAACATTCAACTTCATCAACAGAATGACTTGTTCCTTTGATTGGATCTCAATGTGTAATCATAAGATTATCTTCAGGCTGTGAACTGAAGATAGCCAAGATATGTAAAAATTCCAGTTGTCCAAAGCATAAATTACTATCTATAGAATGACTATTAGTTACTTTCATCTCAACAATTTAAGACATCCTAAAAGGACAAGAAATTGTGGAATGTCTACTTGCACAATGACAATGATTTCCATTTTTTCCTTCTGGACCTACATAAAGATAGATCTGTTTTACCATGAATAAGATTTATAACCTGGTTGCCTCAAATTCCTATTTTTTACATTACAGCTAAACCCCACTGTCTAAATCAAATATCTTATGACATATCATTAGTTTGTTTTGCTGATTTGTCATAGGAGTCAAATAGATGTAGTTCCTTATTCCAGACTCCCAAGAAGCAAGGAACAAAGTGGAATTAAGTTGAAATAATAATGAAGACTCAGGAAAATTAAGCTGCTAGAATTTAAAAATAATATTATGTTGCTTTAACATTTTTAAACTGAAATGTTTGATTTTCAACTGAAAAAAAAAAATGTTCCAAGCAAAATAACCTATATTTATTCAGAAAGATCTTTTTTGTTACTGGTATATTGCTCTGAAATGTTGCAGTTTGAAAGCCGTAGTGGTAGTGGAAGGGGAGGAAGGAGATATCAAATCACTATCGGATTCACAGTCTATGGACTGTAGGTCCGATCACCTTCCTAGAAGCGAACTGAGTTCCCAAATACTGTGATCAACTATAAGCTCAATTCTGGCAGTACTGGATTCATGAACAGGCTGTGGACCGTAGGTACAATTGCCTTTCTAGAAACGAATTGAGTTCCCAAATAGGGTGATCCACTATAAGCTCAATTCTGGCAGTACTGGATTCACAAACAGTCCGTAGGAGGAGGGAAGGCGAATCAGCCCATCGACTGACCCAAGAGTTATGATGGTTTTTCGCTCCCAGTTCTTAGTTTCAGGTGACATTCCAGTCCAAGGAGAGGAAAGGGGGATCAGTACATCAACCGATCCAAAATTTACAATGGATTCTTCCCTCTCAGTTCTTAGTCTTCTCAGGCGGTGCCTCAGCCCAAGGGGAGGAAAGGGGGATCAGTGTGTTGACTGACCCAAGAGTTATGATGAATTCTTCCCTCCCAGTTCTTAGTCTTCTCAGGCGACGTTCCAGTCCAAGGGGAGGAAAGGGACATCAGTGCATCGACTGATCCAAAAGTTATGATAGATTCTTCTCTCTCCCTCTTCATCCTTAGTTCACCTTTTATACTTTTCTTTATGTTCAGGTGGAGCTTGAGTGACAAGAGTCATACTTAATATTGTTATTGATTGGTGAAAAAGTTTCTCACTTTCATTTAAAGGTACAGTCAATTGAAAATCTGGAGCGCATGCTCAGTGAGGGGTGGTCGTACCTCGGAGGCGGGTAACTTTTGGGATGGACGTGTGTTTGACATTATAATGAGCGTATAATGAGCAAAGTTCAAGCAAAGTTCATCCAAAAGGAGTGATTTGCCACTTTTCTGGCTCAGCATCGGACTTTTTAATCATATATCTCCCATCGGACAGCTACTGTGTGGCTTATCAGCGACCCAGCACAGGGAGTGCAACAGAGTTTGGCCGTGGGGTCTTCACTCTGCTCCATCCTCCTTTACTCTCCTTTGCAGCTGTGAGGAGGGCAGACTGTGTTGCCCAGGCAACTGTGGAGGAGCTGAGGCCGTGCGTACCAGACTGGATATTTGGATATCCAGCTGGATATTTGATTTTCACAGACTGGATGCTCATCAGTTTAAGAAGATGGATCTCTCTATAATGGCTCATGCAGATGTCACTGTACACATCTGAGAGTATCCTCTATTTGCAGTTTGATTTGCTTTACAAACTTTCAGGCTACAGTTTTGACCTCTGTGGTAGGAAAAATGCTGAGCTGTTTCCATAACACCCACAACACATATGTGGATATTAGAAAGTTATCAGCTGTAGAAATCTGCTACTATTTTGCTGCTCTCTGGGATTCAGAGGCAACCTTTTCACTTCTCACATAGGACCTTTTTTCACCAAAAACAATTAGCTCTCAAAGCGATGGCAAAAAAAAAAAAAAAGAAAGAACAACTAGTTATGTCACTCCCGAGTCTTCCCGTCATGGGGAAGTATTAAGATTTTTAAGCCTTAAATCATAAATATATGGAACTCTGAGAACTGAACACAGCAATGGAGCAAACTCAACATATTTACTCTAGGACAGAGCCCTAGGTTCTTCTTGTCCTCCTCTTCTCTCCTCAGCACACAGATAAGCTCCTAAATTCATATCTGGGGATTCCAAGAAAAATAACCTGAATTTAGAGATAACAAAAATTACTTCCTCTACTGACAGAAATTTTCATTGAATACTTTTCAAAATCAGGCCATATTTGTTTAGACATCAAACTCTGGATTTGGAGATTTGGAATTTAGTAGCATTCAGTGGTAAAACTGCCCCCAGAGGTTCTTTTGTGGATCAACAGCTAACACTAAATATTAATATTATTACAGTACATGAAATTAGCCACAGTGATTTCTTTTTACTACTAATAGGAGTTGTGCATCAAGTACCCTTCACACTGTGTTGAACATCAAATCCATTCAGTGCACCTGTCATTAGTATAATAGGAGAGATAAAGTGAAGCATTGCAGCACTGATATGAGCTACCATAATGGAGTGCTTCCAAGATATTCAAAATATTGTTAAAAAATTAGTTACCCCTTCCTTATTCAAGCAGCAACTATTCAATACAAAAAAAAAAAAAAAAAAAAAAAAAAAAAAAAGATTAAAAGAAAAAAAAAGAGAGAAAAAAGCAGACAGTGAAGAGATAAAGGTCATGCAACATGGATCACTGGCCCTTCAAATTATTTTTGGATGGTTGGCAGATCTCCAAAGGTATGATTCAACTTTGCACAGGTTACAGTGCAAAACCTATTTTGGATTCTAACAGAACTATTTCACAGCATGATTGTCTAAACTTAAAAAAAAAAGGCAAACCCCTAGAAATAGTTTGATTGTTCATTTTGTAGAGGAGATTTCTTGAGCGTATAACAGTCTTTCTCCTTAATCTCAGCAGAAAAAAAAAAAAGAGCTATAGCTATGGAAAATTAGATCTTGGAGTAACTAAACAAGAGGGGAAGTTTGCTGTCCTACTAAGCTCTTTGTTTTATTATCATCCCCTTAATTCAGTTACTGCCATGTATCCATTATGCATCAGCTGATCCTTTTACATTTTATATGTTGTTGTTCCTTTCTGTGAAAAAGTGTAAGATATGTAAGAGCAAAAGTGAAAACCAAGCTTCAACTTGAAAACTCTGCCTTGTTATTGTTTCAAAAGTATTTAGCATAGCTCTGTTCCTTGATTATTACATATGGTAGATTTCACAGACTCAAATTAAGAAGAAAAACAAAACATCATCCACAGAAAATGAAAGGACAAGTGAATGAACATCCTTCATGAATCTGGCTCTGAGCAGGAGAAGATAAAGACTAATGATCCACAAGAAATATAGAACTAAAGAATGAATTTTTTTTTAATTCTAACAAAATATTGCTGGGTAACACTGGGTATTTTTGGATTTCCCTCTGTCAGATTTTGTTCCATTTTTGATATCAAATCCCTCACTCTCAACTTACAAAGTACAAGGACATCAGAATAGAACCAGGATCTCGTTAGCTGCAGAGTCACTCTTAGCCTGTATTTCATCACTGCAATAAAAATAGCTGACGCCTTCCTTTGTCCACAGGGTTGAACTTTCTGGGACTGATAGATAACAAGGGCCTTTTTGGTATTTGCAATTTACTCCTCTTGTCAGTTCAAAATAGCCTAAGTTTGGTGAGCATGATTCAAGGCACATGTGTGTAGCAGTTTTTTTTTTTTCAGATGATCTGTAGCTGCAATTGCCTATTGGGATGCCTGCTAAGCATACTGCACTGCGTAACTGAATATAATTTGTGTTGCTACATTTTGTAAATCAGTGGCAGTTTGTCACGGTAATGCATGTGCTGGCTGTCACTAATGTTTTGATTACAAATTAAAGCAAAATCCTCCTCATGCTTTCATACTGCAGGGAGAATTCACAGGAACTTCAAGTAATCTTCTGAAACTTAAGGTCACAGAAACACAGTAACATGGCATTTTCCACTTTTCTGCAAGCAGGCTCTTACATAATGCTCTCTTAGGGTGTTATGAATTTGAATCAGCTGGCAGGTATATGAAGGGAGCTGAGGTATATTTGAATTATGTTTCAAAATATCTGTGTGCACAAGGAGAGATTCAATTGCAGGCTGATCCCTACAACCTTGAAATAAGAATGCCTTCTGATACAGCAAAACACCTAAGCTAGTGCTTTAGAAGTGTTAAATTCTGTGTTTTAAAGAGACATTCTTGAAGCTTCGATGCACTTTAATGATGAGCTTGATATTTAGCACATATAAATTGAGCATTACTGAACTGACATGGTTGTAAATATGTTCAGATTTATTTTCTGTTTCAGAAGAAAAGGGAATCCAGCAAAGACATGAACTTCTGAAGCAAAGACAACAGGCTTCTAGTAGAAAATGAAAGGAACAACAGCCTTGAAGGGAAAAAAAAGATGGGTGGCAGCAGCTTCTGAGCATGGACAAATAAGTAACTTAAAATCAGATTATATTTTAAAGATAAACTTTACAACTCATTTTTTAAAAACTGGTCATCAAAAAGTTTAAGTTTTGCTGTAGTCACCAAACATATTATAAAATAAACATACAGACCACATCTAATGGGTTTAACCTTCTGCATTTTGACTTTCTTTCACAATTAATTGAAGATTATCATGTAAGATTATTGCTTTCTAATTCTGAATTTGAAATTACTGCTCATAGCCTACTGCAACAATTTTCCTTCAATGGGAAGCAGATTTAATAATAAACTATAATGATTTCCCCTTGTGTTATGTATGGCATTTACAGTGGAAATATTTAATTAAATATATTTGGTTTGCTGATGATATGCTCTCTCTTTCCACAAGCACTGGGCTTCTCAAAAATATGGAGATTTTAATAATATGTAGAGATTTAATAATATTCAGGAAACATATTATTAGGTAGTACATCTTTATCTTGTGTCTAAGTGTCTTACACTTGACTCATTCTGGTAAGGAATCAAAGCATCTCTGGTGTCTGGATGATCATGCAATGTTAATGAAAGAAATAATGAGGGATAATATTACAAGCTTTATTTTGCTTAATTTTTGTCCATTTTAAAAAACATATGTTGTGTTTTTCTTGACTTTTCCTAAGTATGTTCACCAGCTGTCCATTCCTGGAGCCCACACACACCAATTTGCTCTAAAGGGAGTGATCCTGCCTTCCTTTTGGGTTACATATATTATTTCAAGCACTTTATTCTAAGCCTTTCCTGCTTAAGCATGCAATGCATGTGAGAGCAATGAAAGATAATAAATGTAAGTCTCTGAAGTGTGTTAGCCTTGCAGTGGAAAGTGCCAAGCATAGTACTGCAAGAGTGAAAGAATCTAAACTATGGATAAGAAGAGAACTGAATTTTAATTTATATGTAAAAGGTTTATATGTATGAGGTTAAAAAAAAAGTCAAACAGGCTTTGGTAGCAAGATGGATATGCACTTCTTTCTCTTCTTACACGGTTGCAGTGGCAGAGGTAGTATATTTGAATAATAAAAGTAACTGGAGCATAAAATTAATAATTTTTCACTGACCTTCATATTCATTTAAAATTATTTTTTCCTTGCAGACAAGTAAATCTATGTGTCAATTCTCATTTTTCTAAAGCTCTGGACAGTTATTTCAATCCCACATAATAGGAAGTGAACAGAAGTATAATAGTACTCCAGAAAGTCATCAACACTGGTAAGCAAAAATTCAAGATTCAGGTACAGGTTGAATGTGCATTTAAATGTAAATCTTTACATAACACAAAATAAATTGCTGAAAAGCAACTGTACAAAGGTGTAGTCCATTTTAGATGTCCTCACATCTGTTCTGAGCCATATATTCTTTCTAGGTTGTAAAGCTACCAGACACCTATTATATGTGATCCAAACACCAACAAATCCATTTTACTCAAACACTCCAGCACTTTGCTGTTTTCCTTTACATACAGTTTAGAAAACAGACATTTTTGTCTTTATTTCTATTAAATTATTGGGAAATACTGGTATCTGTTATTTCTTCATTTGGCATTCTGTGATAAGATTCCACAATCTTAGCCATATTACAAACTTTTATCTACAGTAGTTTCGGTAGGTACATTTTATTCATCAACATGAAACAAAGGATTCTTAAATGCAGATCCAAATTTATCACCAATCAAGATGTTCTGCCAGTAAAATCATGGAATTGCCAATGTTATTTCAGCCAAATCATTCTAATTAAAATTCAGGCATTTAAAGAAGTCACTTAATCAAAGCACATCATTTCTAAACCACCTTTTTCCAGTGACAGTCCCAGCCATGGTTTATAGCTTGCACAACCCACAAGACTGCCTCATATTAAACTGTGAATGTGATATGTATGTAATCATTCTGATGCTAACATAGCTTCTCTGGAATACCATAAGAAGTTTAAGCTCTTAGGCCATTTCCCTCAAAAGTTAAAAAAGTGTTAAAATTGCAATCCAGTTCAGAGCTGATTATTTTATTTTCCCAAAGGAAATATCAGTTTTCTTGACCATAAAATCTGTGATTTTTTAGAATGACTAGAATTGGAAACACTCAGTGCTAAATTTTGGCAATCAGTAAGAGATAAAATTTAATGAAACCATATGAAAGCAATTGTACACATTTTGGTACCATTTTGTGACAACTGACTAGATCTGTATAGTAGGCAAAATTGATTCTCTAAAATGGCCTGTCAAACTGATAATCAGGCCTTACAGTGTTTCATAAGGTTCATCGTAAAGATTTATATTTCACATCGGCTTTTCAATACACATTTTTAAAGGAATCTGCTTCTTTAACAAAGAGAAGTGTGTCTAAACTAGTGAATACTGTGAATAATAAGTAAATAAGTGAATAATGGCTAAAATTCTCAAATACAGATCGCAGGCTACTCAATTAGTACTTTTCAGAATCACAGAATCACTAGAGGTCATCTAGTTCAACCTCCTTGCTCAAGCAGGGACATCCAGAGCACATGGCACAAGGTGGCATCCAGGCAGGTTTTGAAGACCTCCAGAGAAGGAGACTCCACAGCCTCCCTTGGGCAGCCTGTTCCTGTCACCCTCACAGTAAAGAGGTTCTTCCTCACGTGGAGATGGAACTTCCTGTATTTCAGCTTATACCCACTGCTCCTTGTACCACTCCCTACACTCATCCTTCAGCTATTTATACCATCTAGTAATTTGGGCTAGATGACAATGCAGGGTTTTAGCTTAAGTATTATGCCGAATCATAGGTGCACAACATGTACAATTTTGAATTGGTATTAGAGATACAGCAAAATTAGCAATAATTTGTTTTTAAGCTTAATGATTTAGTTCTTGCTAAACTGCTACATACACATATACATAAACAGATACACATACACACATACATATACATATACATATAGCCAGCATATTCTAGTTCTGTATTTAGGACTAAATTACTGTTAAGAAATTACCTTTTTTTGTTGTTTAATTTTCAGTTTAAGTGAAGAGTTTTTAAGATCATACAGTTATACATATACCTTCATTTCAGACTACTTCAGTTAAAAATAATCTTTTACTCAAACTTTGCCAAAATAGAATAAATTTCAGGTAATTATCTAAATTTAAAGATCACAAAAATTAAAGGACAAAACGAGGAAACACCTGAATGATGAAATTGTTGCATCTCTTACCCTCATAAAATAGAGAATCTAGGTAAGATAAATGTTTTTAAGGAATACTTCATATATGTTGTATTGGACCAGTTTTTTTGAATAGCTGTTTCTGAAAGGTTGAACCTTGCATATTGAGTTGCCATATTTTGAAAAAAAAAATCCCTTAATCAGCAAGAAAAAAAAAAAAGAGAAAATCTATTTCTCTTCTTTGGTGAAAATCATGTGAAAAATGTTCCATTTCAGGAAACATTTAAAGAATATTAAGAAAAAAACAGCATGACTCCAGGTAATGACCCTGGAGGACAATTCCAGAATATTTTTTCACATGATTAGAAAATGGAGCATATGGAGCAAAATAAAAGCAAAAACTAGGATAAGACAACACACAGGGAGAACTAGAACATCATTTTATTCTCTGGGGAAAACATCCTGCAAGGCTGAGTATAATTTTAGAGAGTTGCTGGTTATTATCTAGTCTCCCCCTCTATCATTGTACTAGTCTAACTGGAGGGTGGATACTTCAGAGAAAGCACATGTCCCATCCTCCATCCTCATGCCCACTATCAAGTACAAGAAGCTTATTTCTCTTCCTTCCCCAGTCAAAAGTGCCAGGAAGTGAGGACCTTTATGAGGACCTTCCCTGCAAGACATATACAACAAATATTATTCTATCGGTTTCTTAGCGCTAAGATAGAAGAACATAGACAGATTTTACTGTGTCCTGTCCGCTATGATAGTGTCAGGTCTCTTGACAATCTATCTCCTCTGCCTGAGGACACAAGATAAAGCAAGTTTCCCTGAGCAAGTTTGCAGATGACACCAAGCTGGGAGGAGTGGCCGACACTCCGGAGGGCTGTGCTGTCATCCAGAGGGACCTGGACAGGCTGGAGAGTTGGGCAGAGAGGAACCTCATGAGGTTCAATAAGGACAAGTGCAGGG
>JAVCKT010097910.1:0-11218 GCA_032273925.1 Rhynchotus rufescens
CACCACTCTGTAGTCAAGAAGGGGAGAAAGGTGTTTTCAGGAATGGTGTAAATCTTAGATCAGGATCAAATTTCTAAATAGTCCAAATCCTTCTGCTGTTTCTAGAGAGAATCCTAACTGAAATATTTTAGCTATGTGCTAGACATGAAATGGACTGAATTTATACCTAGGACTCTGCGAGTTCATATGAAGACAGGTTTGAGTCCTCAATGCTTCAAATTAAGGCATGGGGAGGTAACTATTTAATACTAAGTAGCTAGTAGAAATAGAAAAGCTGGTATTTTGTTATGAATGAAACCCCAAATTTATCAAATCAATGGATAGCCCCGTACTAGATCCAAAAGATCTATAGACAACACAAAAATTTGAAGGAGATTACAACTACCCAGGACAAAGCAGAGAGAAAAAGAATTGTTAAATGGGATTTAAGTGGCAACGGGCAGAGAACATTCCATTTGTACTGTGATATTCCTGACTTTGCAAAGACATCTGTAAGATGTAAATTTCCTTTTTTTTTTAAAGTGGGAGGGTTTTTCTAGAAGAAAACATGAGCATCAGAGTAATGCTCCTACAATGAAGAATTTCAGAACAACAGCTGAAAAGGTATTGTATTTATTACACATGTAAATAATATTTCCATACTATATTTGATTTACACTTGATTACAAGAAGGATATAATCCATTTCATGACACAAAGTTAAATATAGCACAAAGGAGCACTAGAACATGTAATGAAATTTTGCAGCTGCTTATATTTAGGGATATAATAAATTCTAGCAGGGAAGTGGAATTGAATTGAAAGAAGAAGCAACTTTCATTGTATGCCTAAAGATTGAAGACTTATTCAGCAGGGTGCTAATAATCTTCAGGGCCAAGAGCTCAGTAGCTCATTAAACCATGGAATAGATGATGCTTCTTGAAACACTGGTCAGGCTGCTTGCTCCCATGTACTGCATAAATGTTAAATTTCATTGTTTAGCTCTACTGATGGTTTGCTGTCCAGCTTTACTAAAGGGTTTTTGAGCTGGTCTAAGAACTTTTGCACTGCATATTTTACTCAATGTGATGAAATCAATTCATATTTGGTTTGGTATTATAAACCAAACCGATACTTATTCTATCATCAAGGGATCTGTTTTAGAATTTTCAGTTCACTACATACAATATGTACCATAAAGCCTTAAACATTAAAATAATAGCTATACAGGTTTTTAAATCCTTGTGCTGTACATTCACCATGTTACTCATTTATAATTATCATACATGAATACACTTTAAGCTAAAATGATATACCATCTAAAATCTCTGTGTCTACAATGAGTAGAGCTGTAAAAAATGGTGTATTTAGCAAAATGAGTATTTTCTATAGAAATAATATTTTCCCTCATTTGTAAAGAGAAATTTAGCACAAAGACTGAAAAAAAGCAGGCAAAAATATTTCTTGTTACAATTTTTGTTAAAGGGCTTAGTTTAATTAGTATTTCAAAATCAATCTGAGATCTAAAAAAAAAGATATATTTAGTTGACTCTTTATCCAGTGAAGTATTAAAATATATTTTGATCACCATCTACTCTTGAGGGACAAATTTTTTTGACAGTATGGGGCAAAGGTCTAATACAGCAAACCATAATGAATTCCCTGACTAGAAGCTGAAAATTTAAAGCTTGACATAAGGCTCACTTTTTTTAAAGTGAGAGAATTTAACCATTGAAAATCAGGTCTGCAGTAGGTACTCTGGCATATGAGGTCTTTACATTAGGATTAAATGCCTTATAGATCCTTTATAGAATTGATCCAGCGATCTTTAAAAGGGCCTACTCCTGCAGCCAGGCATACCTTTTCCATTTACAGCTTAAGAAATCTGTTTTGAAAGCAGAAATATATATATATTTTTTTTAACTTAAAATCGTTAACTTCTGCTACTGATGCTTTCTCAAGCAATGTCATCCTTACCTTTGTCTAACAATTTGTGTGATATTTTTTGAGCATTTTTTGAGCATTATCAAGTTGTGTGATAATTTTTGAGCATCCTTACCTTTGTCTAACAATCTGTGTGATATTTTTTGCTCTTTCCTTCCTTTCATTCACCTATCATTATCAAAGCAAGTAATTAGAGATAGAAGGAGAGAAAGAGAGAGAGAAGAGGGAAGGCAAAGAAAATAGTCTTGCAAGCCAATGCAATGGATGAAGTACAACTGGAGAACGCAAGAAGAGACTCTCTGGATCACACAAGAGTGGCCAGAGCTCTGTGGTTGATGGCTTCTTTGCATTGGCTGAGTAGAGGCAACCACAGGAGTCACTTCTCATCTTCTGTGGCAGAGGAGGTTGATTTTTCCCGCAACTACTGGGAGTTAGAACACAAACTTGTCCACAGTGTTGAGAAATACTGACGCTTCCCTAATTTTCTTAGAGCACAGTTTGTCAACACCACTCTCAACACTGTCTGTTCTCTTGTTTTCAGTGTGATTCAGTGTCTCTACTGAATCTATTCCAGCTAGCGTTTTCAAAGTGTTTTCAAGTTACCCCCGGTGCCCTGCTGATTCCCATCTCATTTAATTTAGTGCACATATTTGCCTTCCTGTCCATACATCTCTGAAACTTGATTTACCAAAGCAACCAAACACACCTCCATAGTACTTTTCAAAAATCTTTTTGATGACTCTATCTATCATCCCATATTACTTCTCATTTCTTTCTTGACATTGTAACTCTTCATTCTACAATCTCATCACACTGAATAAACTGATAAAGAACCATTCCCTTTTCCTGCAGTCCAGAGGAGAGCTCTCTTGGTGCCCTTCCTCTCTCTCACCTGAGTGACTTCCCTTGTTTTCCTTGCATCCAAAGTCATTTTTGTCTTTAGATGATCTGAGTCTCTTTTCATCTCTAGCTATTCTCCCAGCTCCCACTTTTAGAAGGATAAATGAAGGTGTGTCCTGTCATCTCTAGCTAACTAACGAAAAAATAGCTTTTTCTATGTTAGATCTTTTTTTCCCTTCTGCCAAGCTTTTCTTCCCTGTCATCAGAGCTCTCGCACCCATTTCTGTTTTAGCTTACCTGTTGCTAAATCCTATCTGCTTTCCTTTCTCACTATTCTCTAAATCTGTTTTTCTCTCCCTCTGATTTTGAAATCATAGTAGATATGTTTTGACATGATCCCTTTTCCTGCTTGTTACCTTCTCCCTTTCATTTACTGAGAATGCTGCTGCTAAAACTCTCTCCTGGCACCTGGTTTTGTCATTCCTTGAACTTTCTCATAAGGTTCAAGCTTTTCATTTCCAGCTTCAAAACTCTGCAACTCTTACCTGAACCTACACTTCAGCCTTCAGTTTAGATATGGTGCCATCTGAGTTCTATACTCAGAAAGTCCCATTTCCAAGTCACTTTTCTGTCTTTGTCACTTTTTAACACCTTTTTCCTACTATCCTTCTGATTGGAATATACTCTATAGATTTTAACTTAAAGCATCTCCCTCCATCTTTATTTATATCTCTTCCACAGATTACAATTCAGAGGATTTCTGTAATGGAAAATGCAGTTCTTCAAACTTTTTCATTTTAACAACACAAAAAAAGAAGAAAAACCCTTTTCTTCAAAATTTTGTAGAAAAAAAACAATAATTTGAACTGTAACTTGCTAGTTTTATCAGCTTTATGTTTCCTGCAATTGAAATCAGATATTCTCAGTCCTAAAGATGTTGATCAGATGATACAGTTGATTACAGCTGTACTTGATCCATGTTCAGTCCTATGTGTATGGAACAACATAACTTAGGTCCTCAGAGGACCTTGGAAAAGCTGTCCATATAGAAATTTAAGATGAACAAGAACAGCTACCATCAGCTAGGGATAATCTAGAAGAGTTGCCTTCCTCTGGGCTGCCCAAAGCCCAGAAAAATAAACACTAAAAAAGGGCAGATGCTAGTGACTCTGCTGTCCATAATCTCCAACTTTTACATTAGTCCATTTCCATATGATGGACATATAATGGATAGTGTGGGATGTGGTTGCCTTTCATATTTCCCCCGCCTCCAGTTCTGTGCAGCTACACACGTGCAATCTTGTGAAAGCAACCACAGCTTCCCTGACTGCAAACAGTATTCCCCCTAGCTGCAAAGATTATTAGGTTAGTAGTGCTTTTTATTACTGGTGACAAGAAGAGGAAGAAAAAACGCTGTTTTATTTGTGTGCCAAAACAAAGGAGTTGTTGTGAGAGGTCAAGTGGCTCTTCTGAGCACACAGCTATAACAAACACACTGCTCTAAGTAGCTGCTGCTTTTCAATCTGGAGAAGAAAAAAAAAAAAAAAAGGCAGGGAAAACTTTCAAGCCACTTTCCAAGCTCTGTCCTTCACTGCTTGAGCAACAATAAGCAGCAAACAGAAAAGGGTCTATTCAGAGAACATTATCCAATGAATGGAAGGACAAATCGATAGGGAAAAGGTAGGAAGTCTGCATGAGAAATCTATATCAGACAATGCAGGAGTCATTGTTCATTCTCATGTACATTCTCATGATGAGCCTGCTGCCTTAGAGTGGACCTTCTGGCCCCAAAACTATCTAGGACCAACTACAGTGACACCTATATTATTTGGGCATAAGTGCCAGCTTCACTGTAGCTATATGCTTTATTCCCTTTTAGAGCAGCACACGGTAGTAATTATCAGCTTATCAGCTTGAAAAAACAGCAGTGAACACAAGATAATGCGGCACAGAAAAATACAGATGGTGAGAACTCAGTAATCTGGAGCCTGCAGATTGCAGCAGCATACAAATTGTGTCACCTTGTGTACATGCAATTGTACAATTAATACTGCATAAGTCATTTTAAAATGGTATGTAGTACAAACTGATTACACAGCTTATTTACTTATGTAATCACATGAGCAGAAGGTATATATATGCTGGGTTCTGGGTTCTAAAGACATTTTAGTGTGTCACCTATTTTTCTTACCAATATCCATTCATTTTTGAATTTAAAAAAGTCACAATTAACAGTTCTGTTGAAACTTCTGTTTTGTTTCTAGGTCTAGCTGTTACAAAAAGCACTGAAAAACATCCATGGGCTTGTTATTTCGCTGTTGTCATCACTGCAGCACTGAAGTGTCTTTCCCAAGCAATATCTCATTAACATTATATTCTCATGTTCTCCTGAGAGTTAAGAATTGTGTTTGCAACTGAGTAACCTTGTTTTTCCCTTTCGATGCAGTTTTGGCATTATGTAAGAGAATGCTAATGGAAGACTACACTGACATTGCAGGGCCCTATTACATTCTGCATATATTTCAACAGCCCTTGACATTTGTTACCTAGCACAGGTGCTCTACTTTCAGTAGATGGTTAAGAACCTGTGCTACAAAATCACAGGATAGAAAAATATATACTGGACTACAAGTCTTACTATGAACAATAATGCAGTTTTACTTGTTTGGCCTTGAAGAGAGCTTCCAAATTCACCCATGCCTGCATTTTTACATCTGAAACTTCTTGGGAAATGGGACTTTTCTTTGCACTTATGTATACAACTGTTATCAGTCTCAAAATGTTTTATAACAAGGGAAAGAATATTTCATTTCCACTTTCGAATCTCTATTCTTTAGCTACTTGGGAATAAAAATGCGCTGTTTTACTAGGAAAAAACATGGGTATATTCTCCAAGGAAATTTCTTTACAAACTTCAGTGTGTCTCTTCAGTGTCACTCTCTGAACAATACACCTGAGAACATTGCTCCTGCATAAGAATTTCTTTTTCTGGAAGAGTACAGTTCAGTTTGATGGAGGAATTTCTTCAGTGTCTTAGAAGGAACTTTTGGCACAGATTTTGCAGAATTTCCCAGCTGCATTTGGCGGCATCAACCATGCTTTTTTCAAAGAAATTCCACAGTGTGCTGGGAGCATCTTTTGGCACAGAACTCCCTGGATTTCGCTCTGGACATTGGTGGCATCTCCCACCACGCTTTCGAGGAATTTCCACAATGTCTTGGGGCAAGACACTGTGCCAAGCTGTATGGGCTCTTACAGCTTCCTCCCATCCTCTACATGATCAAAAGGGCTTGTGCTGGCCCTCTGTGAGCTGGTACAAGCTCTTATGGGCCTCTATAGGTTCATAGACTTTAGACGCATTCTACAGCCTTGTGTGGGCTTGTTCTGAGCTCTAAGGGCTCGTTCTGTTTGCCTTTAGATGCACAGATCGCATTGACATGGCCTGCGCCATCCTCTACAGGCTGGTATGAAATTGTACAGGCCTCTATGGGCACATACAGACTTGTGGCAGTCTTTATGGGATTGTATAGGGTTGTGTCAACTTCAGTGGACTCATAGAGACTGTAGCAGCCTCTAAGGCCCACACCGATCTCTAAGGGCTTGTATGGGCTCACTCTGGCCTCTACAGGTTTATGCCTGCTTCTACAGCCTTATAGAGGCTTGAGATAGGCTCTATGTGCTCATGAAAGGGGCTGTGAGCTTGCAAGGGCTTGTGGCAGTCTGTACAGGTTCATATGGTCTTGCATCTGCCTCCACAGATGTGTATGGCCTATTGCTGGCTTCTGTGTGGTTGTATGGTTGTATTGTGTCAGGCTCTGTGACCTTCTATGGGGTCATGTGGGTCTTTGTAGACTTAAAGGGGCTCATGACAGGCTCTATGGATTTGTACTGGCTTCTATGGGTTTGTTCAAATGTTCTGGCCTCTAAGGACTTTCTTTCACAATCTTGTGCCTGCTGTACAGGCTCATAGGAGCCTGCATTGGGCTCTACAGGCTTGCACGTGCTTGCACTGTCCTCAGCATGCCTATTCAGGCTCATGCTGCCCTTTACAGACTTGTATGAGTTTATGCCAGTTACTGCGCGTTGGCACAGGCCTGAAGCTCTGTGGGCTTGTATGCCCTTAGGCAGGCCTCCGTGTGCTTGTATAGACTGGGGCTGGTCTCTCTGCCTTGTACAGGCTTGCACCATCTTCTGTGTGCCTACATAGGATTGTGCCAGGGTCTAGAAGCTGGCACCAGCTTGTTTTGTTGTCTTTTGCCTCATATTGGCTCACGCTGGCCTCTATGGATTCATACAGGCTTGTTCTTGCCTCTATGGACTGCTATGAGCTATTTCTGTCCTCTAGGGGGTTTGTATGGGTTTGCGTAGCTCTCTACTGGCTCAAACAGGCTTGTGCTGAGCTCTGTGAGTTCATATGATCTCACACAGGCCTCTGTAATCTTGTTTAGGGTTGCCCTGAGTTCTATGGACTTGTACAGGAGCATGCTGGCTTTATGGCCTTGTGTGGGCTTGTTCCATCCTCTGTGGGCTTGTACAGATTCCTGCCAGCCTCTAAGGTCTCATATGGGTTTTAAAGACTTTATAGAGTCACAGATACTCATGTCAGCCTCAACGGGTGTGCATGGTCTTGTACTGCCCTTGATGGGCATGTACCAGCTGATGATGTCCTCTATGGCTTCACATAGTCTTGCACTGCTCTCTTTGGGTTCATATGGTCTTGTGCCATCCTCTACAGTCTAATATTGCTTTGTATCCATCTCTAAGGTCTCATATGGGCTCTCACAGTCCTCTAAGGGCTGGTGAGAATTTGTGGTGTCCTCTACAATACTTGCTCATACTGGCCTCTGCAGGCTCATATGGCCTATATAGGCTTGTATGGGCTCATGCTGAGGTCTACAGGCTTGCATGATCTTGCTCAGCTCTCTGTGGGGCCATATGGGTTTGTGCCAGTCCCTACAGGTTTGTAGGGGTCTACATGCTTCTATGGGCATGTACTGGGCTCTGCACACTAATACAAGCTCATTCTGAGCCCTATGGACTACTGTGGGCCTGCATCAGCCTCCATGGTCTTGTACAGTCCTGTGCTGGCATCTACAGGCTAGTATAGGTTTATGGCCCCCTCTAGAGGCTCATATAGTCTTGTGCGGAGTTTTAGGATCTCCTATAGGCTCATGTGGGGTATAGGCTCCTGCTGGCCTCTACACGCTCGTATAGGCTTGCACCACCATATATGAGCTCATACAAGACTTGTGCCAAGGTCTGTCTGCTCACAGGAGCTTATGCTGGTTTATATGCGCTCATACAGGCTCATGCAGACCACTATATGCTTGTGCAGGCTCAAGCCAGCATCGATGGGTATGTCTGGGTTTGTGTCATCCTTTATGGGCTTGTACACACTTATCTCAAATTCTAATGTCCTCTCCAGACATGTGTGGTCCTCTACAGACTTGCGTGGGCTGACGTGACTTTCACACTTGTGCAATTTTGCACAGGATTCCATGGGCATGGACAGGCTCGTGCTGCCCTCTAAAGGCTGGTAGACGCTGATGAAAGTTAAACAGGCCAATACTGTCTCATAGTGTTCTCTACCAGCTCATACAGGCTTGGGCTGACCTCGGGATTCTCAGGCAAGCCTTGTGCGAGCTCATACAGGCCTTTGCAGGCTCCTACTGGCTTGTGCTGAGCTCTTAGGTCCCATAAGGACTCGCGCTGACCTCTCCCTGTATCGTGTCATGACAGCCTCAACAGGCTCATACACACCCGTAGCAAATTCTAAGGTCTCTTACAGGCTTGTGTGGACTTCTACAGCGTTGTATCAGCCTCTATAGTCTCAGACTGTCTTCTGCCACCCTCCACAGACTAATACAGATTTGTGCTGGCCTCTAAGCACTCTCATGGGCTTGCACATGCCTCTGCATGGTCATAGAGACTTGCCCTGTTCTCTATGGGCTTGAATGGGCACATTCTGGGGTCACATGAGCTTTTTCCAGGCTCTGTGGTCTCCTATGAGTTATTTC
Organism: Rhynchotus rufescens; assembly: GCA_032273925.1. Taxonomy (NCBI): domain Eukaryota; kingdom Metazoa; phylum Chordata; class Aves; order Tinamiformes; family Tinamidae; genus Rhynchotus; species Rhynchotus rufescens. The sequence continues at coordinate 8,780 of JAVCKT010097910.1, forward strand.
CATGCTTTATGGGCTGAAACAGCCTTGAGCCAGCCTTTACCTTTTCATATGGTCTTGTACAGGCTTCTCTGTGCTTGTGAAGGCTCATAATGTGCCTCTACAGGCATGTCCGGCCTCGCACTGGCTTGTCCAGGTTTGTACATGCTTGTCCTGAACTGTAGGGTCTTGTGTGGACTTGTGCTGACCTCTAATGGCTTGAATAGCTGGTGCTGGCCTCTCTTTGCTTGCATGTGCCATTGCTGGTCTCTGCAGGTTTGTACAGACTCATGCCAGCCTCTATGGGTTTGTATGGGCTTGTGCCGTTCTCCACACACTCATTGTTTTCTGCAGGCCCCTACGCACTCATATGGGCTTCTACAGGCCACTACATGGTCGAGCAGGCTTGTGTGGGTTCTACAGGCTTGTGTGGGTCCCTCCAGGCCTGTATGGGCTTGCACCAAGCTCTAAGGTCCTGTAAGGGCTCGTGCCAGCCTCTCCCTGCTCGCGTGGTATCATGCTGGACTCAGCAGGTTCATATGGTGTCAGGATGAGCTCTATGGCCTTGTACTGTGTCACCCAGGCCCCTATGTGCTCAGATGGGCTTGACCAGGCCTCTGTAAGCTTGTATCAGCTGGTACTGGTGTCTTGGGGCTAGAAGATGTTTGTGCCAGCTTCCACAGGCTCGTACATGCTCAACAGGCTCACACAAGCCTTTGAAGACTCTTAAGGGTCTGTTCCAAACTTGTACAAACTCACACTCAGGACACCCACAATCAGTTCATACAAGCTCTTATGGTCTCCTGCTGCCCTCTTCAGGCTTGTACGGGCTTGTGCCAGCCCGTGTACAGACTGAAACAGACTTACGGAGGCCTCTAAGGTTTTGTACAGATGCATTCCAAACTGTACAGGCTCATATTGACCCTTCCTGGGCTTTATGGCTTGTGCTGGCTCTATGGGCTCATAGCATCTTGTATCCATATCTACAGTTTGGTATGGGCTTGTAAACTGGTATGGAAGCTGCTATGGGCTCGAACACAAACCCAGCATGATGTGGTTATGCAAAACACCACAGAACAGGTTTGTCTTCCATATTTTTTCAAATGCTTTGCAGGTGTTTAAAGCCAGGAGTTCTAGGGTGGGAGCTGGATCTGCAGGAATCTCTGAGGAAGGCTGGTCTCCTGAGGCAGCTGGAAGTGGGGATAAAGCCATATGGTGGGAAGGGTCCCGGGTAAGCCGGAGTCTCCCACATTGTGCTCCAGAGCTCTGTGGAAAAGGAGCGGAGTTGCAGGAAGGATGTAGCAGTGCTGACACTCAAGCTTTGCTAACAATCAAGGAGCTTGAGCCATTTCAGTGAGGGTGCCCCACGTTGCTTGAAAGCTTTGGCCAGCTTGCGTTTCCAGTCCCCAGTGCTGGCATGTGCAGTGGGGTGGGGGCATGGCCTGGCCGGGCACTACCTAATTAAGCCTTTCCGCCTGTGTTTCATGATGAAGAGATCCCTTTTCAGGCCCGTGCTAGGATGTGAAGGGTCTTATTTGCTGGAGCACGAGCTGGAAGCTTGCCAGCCACTTCAAAGGTGTCTACTGATAAGAGCGGCCACCCGCTGCCAAAAGATCTTTTCTATAGCTGGCTTTGTTTCCTCACCTTAAAAACATCCTACTGTCTGAATTTGCTGAACAAGAGCTATTTTAGCCTGTTTTGTCTAAAGACTGGGAGTAACGAGAGGGAGTACCACTGAGGGTAAACAGTGGGAGTATCGCTGAGGATAAATGGAGGTTAAAAAGGCAGGTTATGAGTGATCAAATGATCAATATTTCATAGGTTATTGAGCGTCTTTGAGATTACAGAGAAATATCCTTAATTTGCTTTGCATTTTTCCAAAACTTTTTCAAGACTTTTATGAAATATTATTGTAAAGAGGTGCAATTACTGTGAGTTATTTAATTGGAATGAAAACATGGTCCTTGCTTAGGTCATCTCCTGCAGTATTTGAGAGCTGTTCCTCTCAAATGTTCTCAGAAAGGAAACAAAGCATGTAGGCCCACTCCAAAGTACTGATGTTTGATTTTTCCTGTTTTAATTACATTTGAATTGTTGTATTCATATCATTTGTCTTAAGCGGTATTTTTGATATGTAAAAGGCACACAAAGTCAAACTGTAAATGACCTTGCAGTGTATTGCCCTTAATATCTACTGAGCTAGAGTAGGGTGAAGGTTGAGAGTGATCTGGAGATCTTCCAAACCTGCCTGGATGCAACCCTGTGCCACATACTTTAGGTGTCCCTGTTTGAGCAGGAAGTTGGACTAGATGATCTCCAGAGGTTCCTTCCGAGCTCAACCATTCTGTGATATTATCCCCTGAAAGGATGTATCCACTCAATCCCAAGACTCAAGATTTAGGCACACAGGTTACATATCTAGTGCATCATCCTTCTGTGTGCAGTGTTTGTCCCTCTATAATT
>JAVCKT010097911.1:0-11216 GCA_032273925.1 Rhynchotus rufescens
AATAAAAAATGACTTTTTTTTTTTTTTTTTTTTTGAAATGTGAAAGTTGGGAGAAATCACAGATTCTAGAGACCACAGAGAATGTATGGAGAAAATAAAAATTCTCTTGGTGGAGAAGGATTGAGTTACAGATCATTTCAGCAAACTAGACCTCTGTAAGTGTGCAGACCCTAATGAGATGTACCCAAGAGGGCTGAGGGACCCAGTGAACAATACTGTTGGCCACTCGCAGTTATCTTTGAAAAGTCATAGGGAACAGGAGAGGGGTCAGAGGGGAAAAAGGCTAATTTTACTCCAGCTTTCACACTTGGCAATAAAGAAAATCCAGGAGGCTATAGGCCTGTCAGTCAGATCTTCATTCCTGGAAAAGATCATCCTGGATGCCGTGTCTAAGCATGTGCAGATCAGGAGTTAGCATGGATTCACTGAAGTGAATGCTTAACAAACTGGACAGGCATCTATGATGGGATGACTAGGTGGGTAGATGAGGGAACAGTAGCTGATCTTATCTACCTTGACTTCAGCAAGGCTTTTGTCTCTTAATATCCTCATAGACAAGCTCAGGAAGCGTGGGTCAGAAGACTGGATGGTGAGGTAAACTGAGACCTAACTGAAAGGCAGAGCTCAGAGATAGTCTCGTTATAGGCTTGTAGCTAGTGGTGTACCAGAGGGGTCAAATACTTGGTCCAGTCTTGTTCAACTTCTTCATCAATGACCTGAACAAATGAACAAAGTGCACCCTCAGTAAGTTCGCTGATAATATAAAGCTGGGAGGTGTGACTGATAATCCAGAGGGCACAGCTTGACAGGCTGCAGAGATAGTGAAGAAGAATCTCATGAAGTTTAACAAAAGTAAGTACTCCTGCATGTAATGGGAAATAACCTCATGTATTAATACAGGCTGGGGTCTGACATGCTGCAGAACAGCTCCACAGAGAGGACATGAGGGTCTTTGTGGATAAGAAATTGACCGTGAGCCAGTAATGTGCCTTTGTGGTCAAGAGGACAAATGATATTGTAGTGTGAATTAGGAAGAGGGCTGCCAGTAGGTTTAGGTCATGTCTTCCGTTCTGGGCTCTGCAGTACAAGAGAGACATGAAATGAGTCCAGGGAAGGACTACAAAGATGATAAGGGGATGCAGCATCTCTAGTATGAAAAAAAGACTAAAAAAGATAGACCTGTTCGGCCTGCAGAAAAGAAACAGTGAGGGGATATTAGCAATGCACGTAAGTATCTGAAGGGATCTTTCTTTTAGAGAGGATGGGGCCAGACTCTTCTCAATGGTGTCCAGCAATGAGACCCAGGATGGAAGGCAACTGGTACAAGCTGAAGCACAGGAAGATTCACACAAGGAAATCTTGTGTGAACACACGGAAAAAAAATCTTTATTGTGAGAGAGCATTGGAACAAGTTGCCCAGAAAGGTTGTGGGATCTCTTTCCTTGGAAATATCCCAAAGTCACCTCGACACAGAACCACAGAATGGTTAAGGTTGGAAGGGACCTCTAGAGATCACCTAGTCCAACCCCCCTGCTCAAGCAGGGACACCTAGGGCGTAGGGCAAAGGATAGCATACAGGTACATTTTTGAAGCCCTCCAGAGAAGGAGACTTCACAACTTCTCTTGGCAATCTGTTCCAGGGCTCTGTCACTCTCACAGGAAAGAAGTTCTTCCTCATATGGAGATGGAACTTAGTGTGTTTCAACTTATACCCATTGCCCCACCACTAGTCATTACTGAGAAGAGTTTGGCCTCTTCCTTCCTATATTCATCTTTAGGTATTTACACATATTGATCAGATCCCCTCTCAGCCTTCTCTAAGCTAAACAGGCCCAGCTCACTTAAGTCTTTCCTTCTAGGAGAGATGTTCCAGTCCCTTAATCATCTTGGTTGCCCTCTGCTGGACCCTCCACATCCCTCTTATACTGGAAGCCCAGAACTGCACACAGTATGCTGTAGGTGATGCTGCTTGAGCAGGAGGCTTGGGCTAGATGATCTCCAGAGATCCCTTCCAACCTTAACGATTCTGTGATTCTGTGACAAGGAAAATAATGAAAATTCTTCTTTTCCTAGAAAAATATCAGTGGGGTTTATAATAAATAAATAAATAATTAAAATTACAGGATCATATAAGATTAATTAAAAAGAGGAAAAAAACCAAAATCTTGTACTGGTAAATCTTGTAGTTTGAACATTACTCATATTAGATGACAATAGCACTAAGAGAGACTCATCACTGTGACTGGGAGACCTATGTGTTCATTTCAGTGTTATGCAGAATCGTATAGCAGATATGCTTATACACATATATAGACAGACACACACATGCACATATATACACACACATTCATTATACTCAAATAATTCCTTAGGTTTTTCTGCAAGGCTATGAGTCTCAATCACTATATGAACATATATCAATATTTGCAGAGAATTAGTTACTAGAATTCATTTTAAAAAGTCTGTTGCCAGTCAAAATAAACTTAGCATTGAAACTTTCAGGATAATTTCTGCTTAGATATTTCTATGTTTTCTTATTTTCTTAAATAAATAAATAAATAAATAAATAAATAAATTATCTATGATTACTAACTTAAATGTTTTTAATACATTTTTAGACAATCTCAGAATTATTCTATGTACTTATTTTGTTAGCTGAGTCAACATTGGTGACTTGTACACATCACACATCATATTTTTGCACTCTTCATAAGAATAATCTTATTGTTCTCTCATTCCAGTGAATAAAAGAAACACAAGACGTTGTCTAGAATCCACACAAATATGTATCACATTTTTCGCCATATTATCTCCTTTAGTAACTATTGTTATTCTGCCTAGTTTTCCACTAAGCTGTTGTCAACTGCTGAGAAATGAGGATTAAGCTGTCCAAACTAGTGTTAGGCAAAAGAAAAGAAAAACAATTAAAGCTGTCTTATGTTAAATCTATCATGTAGTCTTTAATTTGCAAGAAGGTAAATATTAGTTTTTCTCTTGATCTTTAACATTTACCTCTTCCCAGTGGAAGACACATTACATAAGGCTTCCTCTAACTATTCTAATGCCAATTAATCTGGAATGTTTTATTTATTTACTGCATTCCTTTGGAGGCATTTTATATGTATAAACTCTATTGATTATTAGTTTTCTGACAAACTGTTGTAGAATCCAGTGTTCTTCTTAGGAAAACTTCTGATTATGAAGGTTATGTGTTTATATGAATTTAGTCTTCTATTTTAAAGAGAAAATAAACCTTTTTACCACTGTAATTCCAGCGAATAATTGCTACCAAACAATTTTAGGTATTATCATCAAAGTATTGATTTTTAAGTGAGCAGATACTATTATAACATTTGGAGATGACAGTCTACACTGAGATACTGATCATTAAAAGTTCTGAGCAACATTCCTGCAATGATATGCACACCACCATTTCTCACTTAATCAATATAATTTATCATTTTAGACACTGATTCAGCAAAGTTATGCTTTAGGGCATATAAACAGACCCATTAGCCTCAATAGCTATAGACTACAAAATTGTTCAGAGGAAAACAGTTAATAATGATACAACCATGCAAATCTGATGTCCACAAAGGAGGCAAAGATGCAATGCAGCATGCAGGATGCAATAAAAGGATTTAATTCCAGTTCTGGGTGAAGCAGGTGGGCAGATGGTTGATCAAGATTCTTTTAGTTGCATCACAGTGCATAAATTGATCCTGCTTATTCCATACCTGACTACATAGTATGTGCTTTGCTTCCTGTTCCTATTTTGACCTTGGATCCTGCCCCTTGTTGTGTATCCTGTTTCTGATATTCCTACACCATAGGCTCTGATCTTAGTTCTCATTTCTTTTTTTCATCATTAACTTGACATCTAGTGGCTCCAAAAGAAATGAGCTAAGACATTGATTCAGAGATAAAAATGGTACTTATGAAGCTATAAATATTTTTAATGGCTATGTACAATGGTCAGAATATGGAATTTTTTGTTTAAACACTGTCATATTCTACTATCTTGGACATCCTTACTTTTTTATAGGTAAGTAACAGACATATAATTTTGGTATGTGCTGTTAACATCTTCCAGAGTTCTTAAAGTAATAGTTCTTGGGAGAAAGGCACTAAGCAAATCTTCGATCACATTAAAAGACTGCTTTTGAAGCATCTCATCTGGCATAGCGTAGTGAGACATGGCAAGTGCTTAGCCCTTGGAATGCTTCTTAGTCATCTTCTGAATGATCTGTACTCCTGATCACCCTTCTTGGATTTTCCTGAGATCATCAACACATGAAGCCTAAGCCCACACAGCCTTACTCATATAACTTCACACACTGCACACTCACTGACACTGTCAAAACATCATTGCCATCATACTGTGTGCCACTGTGTGCCATCATACCAGTCTGCAAAACTAACAGTGAGAGCCAAGAGATGCAGCAGTTTGCACAGCAGTTTGGGCAGAAGAGTGCAGAGAAGGGGCCAGGAAATCTGATTAAGACAGTGTACACATGCTCAGAAATGGTCATGATGTGTCTCCAGCAGCCTATGGAGCAACTACTCGTGCAGCGTCAAAGCTCCAGAGTGTGGATGCAGCTCTGTAAGTCTCAGACCGCAGGGAATCCACGGGGCCTTTTGCTAAGGCTTGGTCCAGGACAGAAGACCTTGTCTACAGGAATCTGCAGATATTGAGGAATTTGAACAGTCAAGTGAAGTTACTGAGTGAGCAGGTCGACCGTGCTCAGTAGCAGAAATGACGAAAAAAGAGACTGACAGGTTCTTCTTTAAGACCTTACAGGATTTAAGAGCATGAACCCCCAGCCATTTTGAAAGACAGATAAAGAGCCTAAACTTACGGGGCTGCAAAATGGAGAATCTCATGATAGTGAGGCCTCAAAGCTTGCAATTTTTTTTTCTGCAGAAGGATGACTCCTACTCCACCTACAAATCTGCAAGTACAGAAGAAGGTCAGTATCCTGGTAGGAAAGGAGGAGGTGGGAGCTGTGCCCAGTGAAGTATCTGAGCCAGCTGAGCCTGAGGAAGCCCCAGGAGGAAATGGTAGGCAGTAGCATTGGGAGACTCCCTGTTGCAGAGACAGATGATCTTTTCTGACAGTCCAAGCACTTATCTAGAAACTTCTGCTGCTGCCTGAGGACTCAGGATGTTGAAAATAATCTGGTAAAACTTGCCTAGGTCTCAGATTATTAACTCTTGTTGTTCTTTCTTGTGGATACTGCCAGAGCGACTGGAACATTCACGCAGGCCTTCTGATGCCTTTCATTGATGTCCTGTTCAGCAGGGTGAACTGTTCTTGAGCTTGAAGGAGGTGATCTTAGAAAATCAAACAGTTTTTTGGGGACCTTCTTCCCTTAGGAACCATGGATTCCTTCTAACAAAATGCATGAATAGGACAAAGTCTGCTCTCCTGAAGCTCAGGGCTGTGATTCTGCTTCATGTCCTGCTCTCTCCTTACAGAATCCTGAACTCCACCAGCTTGTGGTCACTGAAACCAAGGCTACAGCAACCATCACAGCCCCAAACAATTCTTCCTTGTTTTTAAGTATGAGGTCCCGCAGAGCATCTCCCTTCATCAGCTCCTCAGTGACCCCTGTCAGCAAGTTATCAGTGCACTCTGAAAACATCCTAGATTGTTTGTGTTCTGGTGTGTTGCCCTCCCAGCAGATACCAGGACAGTTAAAGTCCCTCAAGGACCAGGGCCTACTAACATGAAGTTTCTTTCAGTTGTTTGAAGGTTTCATCTACTTCCAGATCTGGTAATCTTGTGGCGGACACCCACAACATCTTAATTTGAAACTTGACCCATAATCTCCCATCTACCTTATCATATCATAGGTAAATCTGCATACATTCCTACTCTTCTCTCATTTACAGGGTATTTCCCTCTTCCTGTCTTCCTAGCTTATGCCTCTTAAAATCTTATCCCTTTTACTTATCCCTGTATCCATTCATGACAGCACTCTAGTTCTGTGAGTTATCGCACCACATCTCCAACTAGATTGTATCCATATAAATGAACATATGAATGTACTTTCTCCTGTTTCTTCTCAGTGTTGCACAAATTAGTGTACAAGTGTTTCAGAGAGGTACTCAGCACTGACTTCCTAGAAATAGCATGTGAATTTTCTCCATAATATGGTCCTATAGGCACTGCCTTAGCTATGTGCATATGCTCGATTCCACTTCAGTACTGTTTTGTTGTTTGAAAGAGGCCATTCTGTTTACATCTTCCAGTAACTTTTTGCTTGCCAAGTTCTTCCTTATTTGGCCACTGATTGTTCTTTTCCTGCTCTATCATATCTGGTTTAAAGCTCTTCTATCAAGTTGTCAGCCTGTTGGCAAAGATACTTTTGTCCCACAAGTGAGCTGTATTACATCTCTACCAAACAATGTTTTGGTCCTTGAAGTAAGTCCCATGCTGATAAAAATCTAAAACTCTATTGTTAACAGCAGCTGTAAAGCAATTGTTGATCTGCAGGATCTTTTGAGCTCTCCTCAGGCCTTTCCCTTTCACTCACAGGATAAAGGAGAATAGCAAGGGCCTCTACTCCCTTGACCATAATCTCCAGAGCTATGTAGTCATTGCTACGTTCCAGGTCTTCTCTGGCAATACTAGTGATCATGACATGAAGATCAACAGGACTAATAGTTTGAAGGCTGTACAAGCTTTCACAGCATTTCCACAACATTCTGAATGTAAATCCCTGCCAGGCAGCAAACTTCACTTGAAAGCAAGTCAAGTCAGCAACTGGAGCCTCTGTCCCTTGCAGCACAGAGTATCCTCCTGTATCATTTACAGATTCCTCTTAGTGGTCCTCTTCCTAGTAGCCTTCCACCAGATGCCAGAAGCCACCAGTTTTTGGGTTTCACTTCCATGGGTTCCCATATTCTGATGTGATAGGCACTGACTCTGCTACAGTTGTAGGTTCAGACTCCTGAAGCTGCAGAGTCTTACAGGAGCCTCATCATGTTCTACATCAACTGTTGACCTGCTTCTGTAGTTCCTTGACTGAGCACAGCTCCTGCAGGCAAAAAGGAGCCTCAGTCTCCCCTCCTCTCCTCAGCCTCAGTCTCAGGAAGAGGCTTCAGGCACTTAGGCACTTACTGTACTCCAGGACTTATGAATGTATGTCTCAGTTGAAGCCTCAAATATTGTAGTTACAGTTGATCCAAAACCTGCCAGCGACCTTGCCCTGTCACATGTCACCACTATAGCTCAGGTGTATGCTCATATCAGCATACACCTTATTGGGCCTTTCTGTGTGTCCTCCTGCAAAAACTGCTACAGAAATGACTGCATCTGCTCGCTGCATCTGTTGGCTGTGAGCTGCAGTACTTCTACAATCATAACCAACTTTGGAGAACAGAATTTATTGGCAGTATTATCACTTATAATGTGAAGTACTGTATGTCTCTATATATTTTAATGACATTACAAACTCCAGGAGTAAAATCTGCCCTTCCCACCTTTGTCACAAATCCTTGCATCTTCACAGTATGAAACTACTTCTAAAAAATCTGAAAGGAAAAGAAAAGGTACAGCAATATGAAATCCATGTTATTCTTTCTTATGGTTATCATACTGTGACATCTCTGTCTAAAGGATTTCTGATGCTTTCTTTTTTCTAATCTGAAATACTAGCTGCTGCCTTTCCATCCTCTAAATACAGAGGTGAAAAGTGAAGTGAAAAATTCAAGTGGTGGCCTAAACCAAAAAGAAAGACTGTATTTCCTAGTTAAAAACAAAACAAAAAAAAAATCCCTTCAAGGCAAAGATTGTATAAGAATAATTAAGCTAATTTTCATAATCTTAAAATTGAACATTGCCAATGAGCAGAAAACACACAAGAAGTTTGGGCTTGAGCAGAACACACACACAAGTTTGTAAATTTTGTCTTTACAAAAGAGGGAGGAAATTGCTCCCCCTTCTTTGGCTGATGAGCAGGACAAAGGAACATAGGCAGGGGGAGAAACTGAGAGGAGCCTGGAGTGAGGGGGACAGAAGACTCAGGTGACCTTAGGTGAGAACACATGGAGGGGGCAATAGTTGGGTGTAGGCAGCTGGGAAGGCTGTAACTCCTGAGTACTTTGACCAATGGGGAAAAGGAGAGGGACACCTCGGTCAGGACATTAGGATAAAAGGGGGGCTGTGACCCCCAGCAACTTGAGAGATGCCACAGGGATATGCCCGGTGGACTCTTCCTTTATTCGAATAAAGTTTTGAGTCTCCTCTGTCTCTGTTTTGGACATTCAGGTCTTGACAGTGAGATTTTCCGTACACCAAGAAGTAGTAATATTTAAGATTTTTTCTAAGGAAATGGGTGGAAGACTTTCACTAAGAGGAAAATTCCTGAATGCTAACTGTTTTGCATGTGGAATATACGATCTGCACAGAGAAAGGAAAGAATATTATTCAAGTAAAGCCTTGCAAGGTGAGTATAACAAACAGCGATGGTGGGAATAGGGCACAACACAGGAAATTTTGGCAAGATCTCCAGTTTTATGTGTAAGGGGGTTGTCAAGTTTTAGAAAATATGCATTATTTACATTTATTATTTATCTTACACGCTGCATGTTCTTGTTATGACTGAAAGACATATATCATTTTTCCATCACAAGTAGATATCCACACTACCACTGCGCTGCCTAGTACTTAGTAATTTGGATTTCTATTAAATCTGCTCCAAATTGCATAAGATAAAGTTTTCATTAGTATTGGGGCTCAAATTTTGCTTAGTTTAATGTATGCATCGTATGAATTAAAGGCTTATTCATATAAGTTTATAAAATTGCAAATTATATTACATTCAATTCCAAATAAATTTTGACTCAATAGCCTGCATTCTTTTTAAAATTACATTTTTGTTGAAGGAGCATGTAGTTCCTTCCAGGTCTCTTTCTTTGTGTAAAACACTGATTAATAAGTTTGTGTTATCTATCTTTCTGGTTTCATGTATCTGTTATCTACCCTGAAATGGCCTTTTTGATATACTGATATAGATAGTATTGTAGTTTTTGTGGCACTATCAGTTCCTGTTTTTCCCTGTCAGGCAGTCAAGGACTTGCCTTGTAAAAATGTTGTGGATAGCAGTAGTCATGACAGAATCTATTGGTATTTTGTATGTGCCAAGGGCCTGATTAGTATTTTCAGAGTTAACACTGAAGAACAACTTTAACTATTTTGACCTTCTTTGAGTAAGAAATAACTATAAATGTTTAAATGTTTTACTAATAGGTAATAATGTTGCCATTACATACCTAAAAAGACATAATTAAAATCTCATGATCATAGACAGAGATATCAAAATATCGGTATTGTTTCTGGATTATACTTTTGTCTGCAAATACAATTTATGAGTATGCTCATACAACAAATAAACAAATGAAGAAGCGAAAAATAAAGCCAGGAGTTTTATTATACAGATTCTGTTTTACAGAAATAAAACCATGCAATGTTATTATCTGACTATATAAATATATCCAAAATATACATTATAACATTTAAAATAGTTTTACCAGCAGTTAGACACAAGATAAAATTAATCTGACATAATGTTGTTTGTATAACCGTTGGACATCTGTAGTCTATTCTCCCTTTACAGTCTGATAAAAACAAAAAAACAAAAGTCACTTTCAAAGGACATTTCATGTAATTTTAGTTGCCTGTTCTAATGCAATATGATTTACCTTTGTAAGTTTGCTGTTTCTCACTGACCATGTATGTGTGTGTATATATATATACATATACACACATATATACATACATACAGGGAAATACAGGGAAACCCTCTAAACATGCACTAGTTACGTGCATTATACTATTTATGGTTATGCATAAAGCATTTGCATTGCCTCTGCCTTAAGACTGAAAGGAAATAGGAGGAGTAATAAAAGAATGATTGCTATTGTTTCTCCAAAAAGTCAGTTACACAGACAACCTATGAAAGAAATCTAGCCACAGATTAACTACAGAATAAGAGTTACAGAAAGTCAAAAACAGCTTGAGTGCTAAGCAGAAGTAAAAAGTAATAAAGCAACTATGATTGTATTAGGTAAGTACAATTTCACAGTTAAATTTACATGTATCTTGAAGGAGAGAAGCTAGAGCTTAACTTCAATCATTCGTGGAGATTCACTTAGTATCTAATTCAGCATTTCTAATTAAAACAAGAACATAAAATACTGGCCCTTTTATTTTTTAATTAGTTTCAATCATGTTATCCAAAAGTCTTACTTAAAGCATTTTTCATGTAAAAAAGGGAAAAAAATTAAATGTGTTGAATTTACAAAGCGACAGCCTTTACAGTTTTGTTAATGGAATGGAAACACTGGAGAGGAAATTATGTAATGATTTGAAAGCTGTGATCTGAATAGTTGAAGAGTATCCTAAATCCAGTGAATTATCTTTCAATGAAAGCTCACATCAAGGCACAAAACCTCTCCGTTAAACAAAGGAACGAGTTTTGTAATATAGTTGCAATTAAGTCTTAAAAATAAGCCTGTAGTTTTAAGGTAACCAAAACTGAGCAGTTCTTAGACCTAAGGCTAAGAGAAAGAGCCTTGTAAATCAGTATGATAGAAAAGTTCTGAGAATATTAATTCTTTGATACTGCCATTATGGTGTATTTGCTTTTCTGTTGCTTCTCTTAATTTTTGAAATTAAGACTCATTATAAAAATGAGCAGTGGACTATTCATTAGTTTGTGCATATGAGGAAATTAAATATGTGCATGACCATTATCTATTTCTGCAGCGAACTGACACATTATACTGTTTTTATAATATTAAACTTTTACTCTCCAAAACTTGTTGGTCAGATCTAAAATGCAAACACCTGTCCCACTAGTCACTGCTGACTCCTGATGCACACCTAGAAATTGCTACTTACATCGACCAAAAATGTACAAGAACAACTACAGCAATTAGCAGCACTGATAAAATAGTGCCACAGTTTTGCAATATCCTTTAGCGCTGTTAACTGTAGTGCTACAGATACAGTTATTTTCTCAAAGAGGTTTCAGTTTCATGTATGAAATGGTTCAATTTTGCAGGCATACCATTTTCATAAACATTTATTTCATTTGGATGTCTTTACGTTAACATGCATTCAGGAAATAAACATGAACTGGATTTGGGTGCATGAAGTAATGGAGTTATAGCTAATTGCTTTATGCACAAAGTTCAAATGTGTTATT
>JAVCKT010097912.1:0-11215 GCA_032273925.1 Rhynchotus rufescens
CAAACAAGCTGCATTCTTAAGCTTAAATAGTATTAACTTTCTTTTTTTTCCTAGCTTTTAAAATTGACCTCTCATTGAAAATACTATGTCTCAAAAAAAAAAAAAAAAAGAAGAAAAAGAATAAGCTCCCATGTTTGCAAATTGTTGACTGCAGTGTTTTCCTCTTCCTACAGAGTTAGCTTTATAAGTGCTGAATAGAAATATTGCCTGTATAAAGCACCTTAGCTTTGGAGCACAGGAGTTGTGCATATGCCGTATCTTGGATCACTAATGGAGTTTCCAGACTGGTAAATCTGGCCAGTTTTTCCTGCCTTGCCTTTGGCATCAGCTGATGGTCAGCAGGTGGGTTCCTGACGTATTTTGAAGGCTGCTCTCACTTATTTTCTGGCATTGTTCAGTTTCTTCTGGTTTTCTCACAAATCTTCACTGAACTTGGACTGATAAAAATCTCAGCATCTGTCTAAGCAGTGAACCCACAAATCTGTGGTAACTCTAGCAATCGTTACACCTCCATTTATTGTTGCAAACAAGGAGGAAAAGCGAATCTTTGAGGGTTAAAGGGAAGCAAATGGCACGTCCTCCGAAGAACGACAGGCCTTTCCTGTGTTTGTGTTGGCAGGAGGCTCGGGAAGATGCTATCGAACAGCAACGTCAGGAGACCCCATTGCTGCTGCCCTTTGACTCAGTGACAAGCGCAGTTCAGTTTCTGGTGGAAGCTGGGGCTTGCAGGAGCTGCTTGTGCTGCGACACGCGGTGCAGGAACCGGGGCTCTGACGTGGCCAAAGGAGCCGCGCGGGACCCTGAAGCAGCGGGGCTTAAGCTAGGTGACCTGGGGGCTGAGGAGACAGCGCCTCACGCTGCATCTCTGTGCACCACGCAGTGCCCCAGGGCACCTCATCCCCTGCCTCTCTCATGGTCCCAAATCTAACGGGCTGCAGCTCTGACCTTGTGATAAATCCCACTGTGGGAGATTCAGTATTCCTCCAGAATGAAGCTTTCTCTGTGACAGGTTGCCTACCCTATGGTACCTGGCCTCTGTAGTTTGCCAGGAACGTGGGTTGTCCTGTGTGTATTTTGTAGGTTCTTGGTGTTTTATTGGCCCAGACTGCCTTCCTTATTCAAGAAAGGTTATGTAAAGTCTAAGTTTCCTTGGCTGCTGCAATTTGCACCTTTTTCAGGACATTTGGATGCATTTTTTGAACGTTTCTTTTGCATGAACATCTCCAGACTCCTTAAGAGTACTCATGTAAGATACTATATAGGAATGTGAAATTCATAAGGCACTTCTGGCCTGGGGATGGTATTATATGGGAAACTTGTGTAAGGAGTGGCAGAAACTGAATCTGATTCCTTCCAGCGGGCACAGATGAGCGGGTGAGCTGCCTGGCCTCCTCATATCTACCCCAGGGAAATGGATCTTGCTTCTAAGTCAAGGAAGCTGCAGCAGCTGAAGTGAAAATTTAGAGATGCTTGTTCCTGTGCAGCCACGTGAGAGGCTTGGAAAATTGTGCTTGTGAATTGAGCAGGAGCTGCGCATCTGTCTTTGCCTGTCCTTGCACCTTTGTGTGTGTTGTGGAGCTTGTTGGTTGACTGAAACTTCCAAATCAAATGCCTCCATCTGGAATTTCACACCAACGTTTCACATCTATGAAGATACTTAAAAATAATTTTATTTTCAGTAGTTTAGTGTTCCCAGGTGGAGTGCTTTGGATGCACCCTTTCTGGGATGAAGATCCCATCAATGTCATTTTTGCTCAGCTTGCCCGTAGAGCATCCTCTTTAAAGACATGTACACGGCAGTGCTTCCCAGGCTGGTGCCAGATTGGGGAGAGACATCTCAAATAATCGGGATGGCTCCGTGCCAATGGCTCCATGTCCCGGGGTGGTACGAAAGCGATGAGTAGAGTCCGAATGGGCCCCGCAGGTGGTTATCCCAATTTCCTGGTTCAGCAAGTAACACGGCTCCGGAGCTTTGCTGGCCGCGCTTTTGCTGCACCACGGTGTAAAATGCAGTGGTGTGCGGAGCAGCAGGGGCAGCCACGGGCCCCAGGGGCTCCTGCGACTGTTGATGCTCATTCAGGAGTAGTGTTTGGAGGTTAGAGGAACACCCTTTTGTGCAGGGAGTGCTAAATATCCCTTAAATGTCACTCTTCACTCTGAAAAATAGACCTGAAAAATAGACTACTTGCATGGGTCAAGGTTCTGTGTGTCCTGATGGTCATAAACAGGTTCTTCTCAGTGGCCTGGTGCACTTATGGTACTGCTTTTTAGAGGAATAGGGCTTTTTCCATAGCAACTTTTCTCGACTTTCATGGGCACTGATAAAGTGGGAAGAGGATTGCGAGAGGGAGCAGTGAGTGTTTTTGACAGCCCTTAGGTTTCCGAGGCTCCCTGGCACTAAGCAGCGTGCCCAACACGTAGCTCCGAGATTGCTCTTAGCTCAAGTCCCTCAGGTGCGTGTTGGATAAGGCGCACGGCAGCTCAGCTGAGCAAAATGTCAGCTTTTTTGTTCGCTACTTCATTGGCAGAAGCAGCCAGGTACGAGCCTTAACACAGAGCTGAATTGTGGTATTGTGGCCAGGCACCCTGGGAGGAACTCGGCAAGTCTCCGCAGAGCTCCCTCTCTGGTCCCCTTGTGCCCCAGGCTCTTTATTTCCCTTTCTAACTACTGTTGCACCTCTGTTTTCTCTCACCTTGCTTTTTGATGTAGAGAAAAACAACACATTTGCCTACCTCTTCTTTTCTCGCTCTCTGGGGAGGTCAGGCTTACGGTAGTTAAATGATTCATAGAAATAAGTTGCAGCAATGGGAGGTGAGGCGCTGCTCTGAGCCACGGGGTTGTTTTCTGCTTTTACGTAGTGCTGCAGAGCTACAGATTTGCCATTTTAGCGCTTGCCACTTGGATGTTCCCACATTGCTGTCGCATCAGACTGCAAGTTAACCACTGACAAACCGGTGGGTTTATTGCCTGGGTGAGCAGTGTGAGTTATTAAGGAACAACAGAAACAAAGATGTCTCCAGTAATGCCAACTGTGACAAATAAAAAGGAATTAATTTTAGTCCCCATAACAAAGGGCCAGTTTGAAGTGTTGGCTCTTAATTTAGCTTACAGTTTAGAGGCAAGCAATGAAAAGTAATTTTGAAGAGTATATTACTGTTTTTTTTTTCCCTTAGCCTGGGAAATCTGATGTCAGTTCATTTGTATTCACCAAAACAAGAAGCGTTTTGCAAAGTCCAAATTACCTCAAAGTCTGAAGACTCAAAGTCCAAATTACCTCTAATCCTTTCATGATATCTATATAAACAATAATAAGAAAAGAGGCATATTATTCTTTTTGTTTCCTTCCCCCTCTAACGATGAAAGCACCAGTGCCAGGAAAAAAAAACCTGCAACAACAACAAACTCACAGGTCATATACTGAATGGAACAGGAAAGAAAAAAAAAGATTTAACTAAAGCAACCTGGGATTTACGTGGACCCACCCCAAATTCATGTGACCTTTTAAAAGACAGACTTCAGATCTAATTAACAATTATCTCCCACCTTCTTAAAATGCTCTTGAATAAGGACTACAAATCCCTCATCTGCCCTGGACTCCTGAAAATAGCTCATAAACTGCTCTTTGAAGATTGGAGATTTTGGAGTTGTTTTCATCTGAGAGGAACTGTATCAGGTCTTAAACTAACTAAGTATGTTGAAGAGTGAAGCACAAACACAAGTTGCAATAGAACAGGTAGGTAAATAAACAACATTGCTCATCGCTCTCCCTCAAGTGACCTCAAGTTAAACCTCAAAGTCTTTCTCTGAGCCTGAAGATCTCAGAGTAGCTTAAACACAGAATGCAATTGTTAGGGTTTCAAAAGATGTGCTGCCACCAGCAGTCTGCCTCTGCTCATCCCTTTTTATTTGGTTTAATCTCTGGACTCTCTTTAGCTGCATTTAAGATGTTAGGTAGATGGCTTTCCATGCCACTATGCACTCATGGTTTCATGCAGAAAACCATTGTGATAGATACCATCACTTCTCTGTTATTCAATTAAAATATATGAGTTTGGGTAGGTGTACACACACCCTAAATAGAGCCATTTACATTCACTTGCAGTGACTAAGCTCTTTTATTTTTTTAATAAGAAAATGTTTCTCTGTATGCAGGAATACGTGACTTAGAAAAATCATTTAGCATATACACTGGGAGTATCTATTGAAAAGTGGGGATTTCTGTGTGTGTTAGCAGAGAGTAAAGAAATCAGGAAGAGCTCAGAAGAGCTACAGCTTTGGTGGCAACACCAACACCAGCAGCTGCGCTCTGTGTTTGGGTGCCCACGTGTGTCTTGTGGGCACCTGCAACAGGTCGCTTCTCAAACCTCCCAGAGGACGCTCCTCCTCGGGATTAGACTTGGAGGCATCTCTCCTCCTCCAAATGTTCAATGGATCTCATCTTCCCTGGCCCTTCTCCCTTCAGTGCCCTTCTCACCGTGTGAAGGGGGAAGATCCATGGGCAGCGGCCGTCGCTCTCCGCCGGGTGCCGGTTGCTGGAGCAATGGCACAAGAGCAGCTGGAGCTGATGGGGCTCCTCGCACATCACGGGAAGGCACAGGATGAATACGGTGAAATCAGTGAAGTATGAAAGTGATAAGAGATGGAACACGGATGTAAACCTGCACAGCAGTCAGCTCGGCATCGTTTACCTGGGCTCTGAAGGAAATTAGGCTGTGATTTGAAGCATTAGCTGTAGTACTTTCCTTAGGCAAAAACGATGGGACAGATGGAGCTGATGTAGTGGCTTTATTTGGTGCTTTATTACATCAAGATTATTCGAATGTGAGGGGTTTTATGTCTTATATTTTGCCTTCAGCTGGCAGTGGGCAACTGGTAGTATTTGCAGTCTTGTTGGTTGTATACACCTGTGTGTGGGTAGGGATGAAGTACTAAAATCTCAGTGAACTTGGCAAAATCCTTCTATGTTCTAGTTTATTAGTGAAATACTGCTGAGATGAACTTTATAAATGAACCTTAAAGTGTTTCCGGAGCAGAAAAAGGGAGAGAAGAAAAAAGAAAAAACTGACTTAAAAAGAAGAAGAAAAAGGTAGAGTGAGAAGCAAAAAAAAGGGAGGAAGAGGCAGAAACCGAAGTGTTATACAGTCTGGTTGTCTAAGTCAGCATGTCCCACTTGCAGTGGCCTATACTAGTTTAGTGGGGAGCCTCAAATCACTCCAAGTGAATATGCTAGTCCAAGTCCTGGACTAGCATATATCCTGCAAATACTGTTTCTTTGTTGTTTGCTTGTTTATAAGCTTTCTTTCCCTATAGTAGGGCTGCATGTGCAGACAGCCCTTTGACATGAGTAGGGTTATTTATGGAAGTTGCTTTTATTCAGCCTGAGTAAAGCTGGCAGACTCTGGCGCCTTGTGGTGTTTTAACGGTGCATTTTGTCACGCAATATTTGTAGCAGCTACCAGGGAAAGCCTTAAATATTTTAGTGCCTTGTGAATCAACATTATACTGTTTCTGAATATCTGTGTTACAGATATGCAAGATTGAAGCAGGCATATTCTTTAAATACATTTTTGTGATGGTTCCTACTAGTTCACATAGTGCTTGCTAACCTAAACCATATGATGTTGCCAAACAATGGACAAAGATTCCTAAACTAGAGAACTGAAGGAACTAGAGAAGTAGAATGAACTTTGGGATTTCATGCGCTTAAAATACTGCTGTAGAAAACAGTTTCTTTTGTTTCATTAGGAGTTATATGTATTATTAAAATACTCCCTCCCCCCTACATAGGCGTTAGAAAATAAAGTGGGTTATTTTGTTTCTTTGCTTGTTTTTGATTTGTTTTCTATTTGCTCCTAGATTACTCATAATTTCAAGTTTGATTTAAAAAAAAAAAGAAAGCAGGGAGGAGGAAGCATGAAGGCCCCCCTGAATCCCCTGGTATTTCGCAGCTCCTCTGAAGCACAGGTAGCACAAAAGAAGATACAGGAGCAGCCTTGGGACCAACATCCTGCTGTGGTCAGGGCCTGAGAGCTTGGTGGTAGCTTGTTCCTCAGGGTTGTGTCTGTGGCTCAGGTATCCTAAGAGATAGCTGGGGAAGAAAAAGAAAGAGAAGAAGAGAAGAAAACCTTCATAAGCAAGTTTTCCAGTGAGTTTCTTAAGAGGGGAGGAATTGCATGGAGAGAGACGGGAAAATGGAAACTATTTTCTCCCATCTTCTTTCTCATTTTTCATCTTCGGCTTCATTGCTGGGGAACAAAAACTCCTTGGTTCTGTAGCATAAAGAATACATGTTGTTAATGTGAAAGGGAAACACAGCACATTTCAGGAAAAAAAGACAGATTCCCAGCCTGCCCGTGAGCTCGGGAGCGGTAGGACACTTGGGAGCCGCTGGTGGGTGTATTGTGCAAGGGTGGCCCTTCCTGGTGCCCTGTGCTTGAGGAAAGGGAACACGGCTGCTGGAAGACGTGCAGTTGCCTTCGGAGCCTGTTGCTGCTTCTCCTGCTCCATTTGGACTGCCCCCCAGAAATGCAGCTCTCTCTAGGCAGCGTCTCAGGGAAGGACCTGATTGCTGCAGCTCATTGTAGACTCGTGGGCATTTGGCAAGGACCCCCAACCAAACGGGATCGTGTTGCGTAAACAGCAGCCTTGCGCGTTAGCAGCTCAACCTCCTCTGGCTAGGCGTGCTTTTTTGAGCCTGTAGACTCAAATGAGTATTTTGGGGGATATTTGAAATGGTTTTAAAAGTGAACTATTGGTAAGTTAATGGGTTCAAGAAGCGCATGCTGTATTTGAGGCAGCACTCAGGTTTCTTGCGAAGGTGCTCTTGTTGAATCCGCTCCTGCTGCTGTGAGTGCAGAGGGGCATTTCTCCTGCAGGCACCCTGTGAGCCTCTCCATGCCCACATTTTAACTGAAAAGAATAATTTGCGTTTGAAACATCTTAATCAACACTCAGAGTATTTTATAAGCTGTTCCTAATAACGGAAAATGTGGGGACCTGCTGGCTCGTCAGCATGAAGTAGAAGCTGATATCTCTACGTTAGACTCGCAGTCTGACAGCGCTGTTACTTATAATTGAAGACCTGGGTATGTGAGGCTCTGAAAGGCTCCTTGTTTGTTTACTGCCAAAACAGCACAAAATCCCCCCAAACAAACCAGTGTAATTTGAAAGTCAAACCCCATGCATCCTTGTAAAAAGTTCAGTAATTCGAATTTGGAGGTCAGATATGTAAAGCTCTTCCTTTTGCCTTTACAACAGATGCTTTAGAGCCTGGATCTTAGGTAGTTATGTAACATAAACATATATACAAATTGTACAGTAGGGCTTCATTGACTGATTTAATAGGAAAGTAGGATCTGTAGAATATGCAGTGCCTCATAAAGGTATCCAAGGCACCCTGTGAAGCAGTGTAACATAAGCGGATTATTTTTACACTAAGTACTAAACAGCAACTTCTCAGCAACTACATTAAATCTAAAGTTAAAATTAAAATTAATTAAAATTAATTAAAATTTTTAAAAGTATATATTTTCTTCCATTTCCTACTTGTTGCTAAGATTATTCTTTATTTTTTTCTTTTATTTTTTTCAGAATTATTTTAGGTTTTTGGAAACCTCTGAGATAAATCTCAGCTATTAGGAAGCATACATAAAGGCAGGTTTGCTAATTCTTTGCAGTTTGCTTTGATCATTAAAAACACTCAAGATTTTAGATGCAAAGCAGACGTGACTGTCAGCATCGCTTGTGCGAACTGCTTCCAATCTGCTGTTTGCTCTCCGGGAATGCAAAGTGTGGCAAAGGCAGAAGGATGCTGCGCAGTGCAAAAGGCTGCAGTGTAAGGTCACTGCAAGTTTCTAATACAAAGTGAGTTTTCCATCAGCCATCAACCGGGGACAGAACTTAAAAAAGAAGCCGATTATCAGAGCTTTCCATTAAAGTATCTGTGTGCACTGTCTGTGCTGCAGCCTCCTGCTGCAGATAAATTTGAATTTAGCACAGAATGAAAAATTACATGTATTTAATAGTACACTAAAAGCTTCTAAATATTTGCCTTTTCCTTTCCAGGTTCTTTTTGTGTTTTCTCATTATACTGTACAGGCTATTTGTCAACAATATGATCTATTGTCTGCAAAAGCAAATTTGAATTGTTTGGCTTATTTAAAAGCAGGTTGCTCTGTGTTTTATTCTGCATATGCAGAGAATTAGCCTGCCCTTCAGGGCTTGCAAATTTTGTTGTTGTTAGGAGAAAGAAGAAAAGAATGAAGAATTACAATAAAAAATACCTTCTCCTCTCCTTCGTGGGTATTGTCCATGTTAAATGGCCTACCATTTATTGCTCCACATCCTGTCTAGCAGAGCAGCACAGAGTCTTTTTCTACTCATAAGTTGTATGTGGAGAAAATAGTGTCATTAAATCTCCACCTTCGTGAGCTTGAGAGGCAACAGGAAAATTCGGACCACGAATGTCTACTGAGAGAAAACGATACTGAAATTCCATCAAAATATTTTCCCACTTTGTCCAAGTATGGTCCAAACAATAAATCCAAACTTGATTCTCTTCATCTTTTTGGGCAGCACTGGAAGAAAATCTATAGCAGCACAAGAAACCTTTTAAAAACACAAGACCCTCCTTGATTTAACAGGAAAATATGAGTCATTGTATGTTGAGCAGATTCTCTGCAAGGCATCTGTGCAGTGTGTCATACCTGGATGATTTTTTTACTACCATAACTCTGCGATGAAAATCTTGGTACAGATGGATCCCAACTGCTGGCTTCCTCAGTAACAGCTCCTGGTAGAGGACTCTGACCATTCAACACAACCAAGTTGGACTGGGCTGAGGGGACGCTGGGGGTGGTTTCTTTGGTGAGAAGATTTTGATCTTTCTGCTTTAGAGACATTTTGGCAAGCCCAAGAGCTGGCACTTTGCAGCTCTGCACAGGCTTTTCAAAGCAAGTACTAGTGTTGCCTTTTGTGCCATCAGGTCAGGATTAGGGGATGGAGAAGGAACCTCTGGTTCTTGTGTGGGATAACAAGCATCCCAGGGGAGAGTCCGAGAAAGTGGGAAAAGAGTAAGTGGCATTAACTTCACCAGTGTCTTCATCGGGAACGAAGAGAGAAGAATGTTTTGCAAATGCCCCTTTTCAGAGGGGCATGTATGGGATACTTAGCATGGTTCATGTTTTATTTTTCATGACTTGCTCCCAGATTGTGTGGGTGTCCCTGTTGCCCTCCCAGTGATCAGTGGGGAATATCTGCTGCTCAGCTGCAGGGCAGTCTGTGTTGCTGCCTGCAGATGTGTTGATTAAAGCCAGTTACATCTTGGCTGACCCCTCATGACAGTAAAACGTTGGGAAGAGTTTGATCTCTGTCCTGGCCGCGTGGAGATTTTTCCTCTGTGCTCAGATCTGACTAATGCAGCTTAAGAGCCTTAAAAACCAGGCCAAAGGCAGCTTTCTGCTTCTAACGACTGTGTCAGTCGAACTGCTTTGAGAAAAGCAAATGGATGTTAGCATGTGACTGATGCTGAGAGAGAGCAGTGGAACGGTCACAGTGAAGCAATTCTGTAATTCTTTGGTATTCTGTGGAAAGTGGTGGAATTATTCATAAATATATATATATACACACACACACACTTCAAAGCTTGGAAAGACAAGCTCAGAAAATGCTATTACTGGACCGAAGTATTAATTACTCACCTTCTCCACACATCTGTCTCCAATAAGGCAAGGAAACACAGCACGTGCAGCAATAGCCGTGACTGAAGCCTAAAGTGCAGTGAGTGCCTTTAACTGTAATTGTGCTCGTGGGACCTAAGTCCGGCTCCAGTCTTCCTTATAACAAGGTGTCTCTTTGGTAGATCTTCAGAGTGAAAGGTGAGCTCCTGTGAGCTCTTGTATCCTCAGGAATGGAAGAGTTCAAGCAACCAGAAAACCTAATTCTCATAAATTTGGATGTCTCCGAAACTGCCAGCCGCAGCTGGAACGAACATTTTCCCACCCTGATTCTCTCAAAAGGAAGGCATCTACAGCCAATGTACATATTGGGGTTTAGATTATTAATGTTATTGGAGAAAGAGGTGTTATCTTTACAGTGGTTTTATGATCTTACAAAGAATCTGTTGTCTGATTTGTGCAGGAACGCGCAGCTCAGAGGCAGGCTGTGATTAGGAAGCAATCCGTGGATTTGTTTTGGGTGCTCGCTCCAGAGGCGGGGACAATTGTGGCTCCTTTGCATGCATGTTTGGGATCCAATAAAAGGTTTATGAATAGATTGCATTTTATTAGGTGAACTAACATGGCTTAGAAAATAGAAAAGTTTTGGGGCCTATGAGTTTGTCTCTTCAGATCTGAAGTGAAAGCATCAGATTTATGCCTGCATGAGTGTCGTTCCAGTAGAAGTTTGGGGTCCCTTGAAAAGTGCTTCAGAAGGGCATGGGATTGCTCTAATCTTTCACAGCACATGGCTTTGAAGTAGCCTCGATGAAGCAGCTGATTTTCATTTTTTTTTTGGCATTTTCTTGCACAGCTATGCAGCCGGTTTGGCTTTGGGCACGACGGCCTAATAAAAGACCCCGTCTCTACCTGCACACCTGATACTGCGTATGCCCTTCGAGCACCACGGATCCAACAGTCATTCCCCCATTAGGCTCTCCGGAAGGGTTTTAGAAAGACACACTTACTTGTTCAGGTCCTGTGATACTGCTCATCTTGTGCCTTGTCTTCCTTCTTGGTCCTTGTTCAGAAAACTGAAAATTCCATTTATTTTAACAGAACAGTGTTGTGAATAGAGTGAGTAAAAGTTTCTGCTTGTTGTGGGATGAGCGGAGGTTGCTCCTTGCTCTTATTCCCAAGGAGTTAATTTCTGCACTGGTGCCACTGGTCTGCAAGAGTTGCACACTCTGCAAACAGAGGGTTTTTCTTATTTCCATCCGAGGGAACATTATGAGTCAGCAGTGCCCGCGTGGCCAAGAAGGCCAATGGGCTCCTGGCTGCATCAGGAGGAGTGTTGCCAGCAGCTCAAGGGAGGGGATCCTGTCCCTCTACTCAGCTCTGGTGAGGCTGCACCTGGAGTACTGGGGGCACTTCTGGGCTCCCCAGTATAAGAGGGACGTGGAGCTCCTAGAGAGGGTCCAGCAGAGAGCGACCAAGATGATTAAGGGAATGGAACATCTCTCATATGAGGAGAGACTGAGTGAGCTGGGCCTGTTCAGCT
>JAVCKT010097913.1:0-11215 GCA_032273925.1 Rhynchotus rufescens
AAAAGAAAAAGAAAAAGAAAAAGAAAAAGAAAAAGAAAAAGAAAAAGAAAAAGAAAAAGAAAAAGAAAGAAAAAGAAGGAAAAAGACGAAAGAGGGGGGGAAAAAACAGTTATAGGCACCCTTAGACTGTGTCATCAATGAAGATTTCTTCTTCCCTAATGAACAGATGTGTAATTCCTTACCTCCTGAAATGTGCCACTCTGGAGAGACAGCAGAGAGATAATTTTAGCAAAAGATAGTGTTGAATACTGAAACTTAGTTGTCTCCAAGCAACATTAAGGGAGAGAGGTAGTCTGTTATTCAAGACACTAAAGGAAAATGGAGTTCCTCTGCTCTCAGGCAAAGCATATCGACTTTAGCACTGCATGGCAAGATCACAACTTTCCAGCTTCTGGTCTGATTCATCAGTAGCCTATTATAGTACATATATAAAAACCTTATGTGATAAGGGAGAAAAAGATCCCTGTTGCTATTGTCCGGAAATACAGTTTCTAAGGAAGCTAGATCTAGCTTAAATTCATGTGTGTGCACTCATTTGTGTCTTGATGTCAGAGGACTGATGGAAGCAAAAGTCCCAATCAGCAGTAGACTGTGACCACAATTTACTTGTACGTAGTTACTGCTGTTCAGGGGCTGACCCAGCTATTTTCACAATTTTCCTTCTAGTCTTAGCTGTGAGAACTGTGCCAGTTTACCTGGCTTCATGGTATTTTTACTTTGTTTTTCTTGTTGTTGTTTTTCTATTTATTTATTTTTGGCAGCTTGATTTTCTTTTCTATTACTGTAAAGCATCTCTGACACCATATCATGTGTTCTTACCCAAACCTTATTGAAATACCACCCATAGCAAAGCAAAGCACCCATACTACCCACACCATGCAAAGAAACAGTTCCTCTTTTTCCCTTGATTTAAAAGGGTGTTTCTGTGCCATCTGAGAGGTTATGTAGCTTCTAGTGGCTAGTTAACCTTAAACATCTCAGAGATGCTTTTCTAAATCTTTTGCCACTAATGAAGACATGATGTTTGTACAGAAAGATGGAGATAATTTAATTTTAAACAAGGGAAGAAATGAGAGGATTTTTTTTTTTTTTAAAGAGATAGTCTAGGAATTCTTCCAAGCCTGAAGGGAGGGAGATTTTATTCCATTGTACTTTGATTTAATCTAACCATCAGTGTTAGTGATCATCCTCAATTTTGCCGAAAAGCTGGTGGGTAACTTATCAAGAAAGAGAAGTCTGAACAAAAAGGCTCTAGCTTTATCTAGGAGGGTACAGTATGAAAACTCTACTGAAGTAAGTTGTTACACTGAAGATGAATGTGAAAGATGATTGAGTGGGATGTTTGAGAAGTCATAATCTTATTGAAATTAGTCCCCAAGATCAAAAGGCTGGTTCATGAAGAAGTGGGATTTATTTCCAAGTCTATGACAGCACTCTGTTTCAGCCTTCTAGTTGCTGTAGAAAGATGAGATGGACAATAGTGTAAAATGTTATAGGAAAACAAAGATGTTAAAAGTTAAATTAATGATTAAAAGCAATGGTTAAAAGATGTTAAAAGCAATGGTCAAGTTTCAGTGCTGAAGGAGAGACAAGTCTTTTCCTATATGTGCTCAGAGCTCCCTCACGATGTGAAGTTATGTTTGGAACTCATCACTCAGGAGAGAGAGTCTTGATCCTGTCCCTGCTATGTGAGGATATGCTGCAGAATCCCCCCATCAAAAATATGCTTTTCCATGTACTGTTGAGGCCATTTCTTTGGGGACAGGCAGGCTAGTCACCTTCTTTGTCCCACTTCTCACAAGTGGTGCTTGGTGACAATAACTTTGCTTGCTCTAGAGCCCTGGCAGATTGGCCTACCTCGTGCTGTTCCCCACTACGCTGTGCTGCAATAAAGTACACTGTTTAGAAACTGATAATATCATTATGCTGTTGTCACATTTGTCTCTTGTCCTTTGCCTATAAGCTGAATTGTCTGAGCTGCCTCCTGAGCTATAGGAAAACATGGTAATAATCATCATATCCTTTGGGCTTACCTTGATGTGACTAAAATGAGAATCTAGCTCTAGAGAGATCAGGAGAGATTAAATATGTATAGACATAGGCATATATACATACACTCTTACATATTCTTCTCTGCTTTCTTAAATATTAGGGTATGAAACACATAATATTGTGTAAATGTCTTATATATTTAAATACAAAAAAAAAAAAAAGAATTATCTTTTTGTAATAGATTAACTGTCGATTTTTAGCATGTATAAAATGATTCTGGGAAAACACAGCAAAATACTTCTTATCCAAAAGAGCCATTGGCATGACTGATGTTTTTCTAGCTTCCCACTTATCTACTTGTTTTTCCACTGATGCCTTTTTTTTTTTTTTTTTACCTAACTGCCTTTTTCTCTCTCTGTCTTTGCAGCTTTTGCTCCACTCTAGGCCTTAGTGCTGTATTTTTAGAATGGCTATTTTCTTATAAAAAGAAGCAGGCACTTGAAAGGCATGCTGCTGCATTTCAATACAAGACTTTGGTGGCAGGGTCAGCAGGTGAGATGAAGTGTGCAGCCTTCAAAGTCCACCTGCAGCATGAGGGTCACGGTAGAAATGCGGTAGGTCAAAGTTTACACTTGGAGAATCAGAGACAGAGTAGACAGAGAGTCTGGTGATTTTATCTTGCTAAGCTTAGATCCTCATGCCTGTTAAGACTAAAGAAGCTGAAGAGCTACTCTGATGGCAGTCAGCTAGTGATAGTTTGACAGCTGTAGATCAATAAATGGTAGAGCATGGAGGATGCACTTTTTCTGCTCTTGCGATCTGCAGGGGAGTGTGAAGAAATGTGAATGAAGGTATGTTGCTGACTTTATGCTCACTTAATCCTTCTCTGTACTGGGATTTCACAAGGCAGGCTGCCATGTCTGCTCCATTTGTACAGCCTATGCTTCAAATCATAGGAACTGCCTTCCCTTTGGTTTGGCTGAGAGGCTTTCTTTGGTGCTTCTAGGAAAGGATGAACTGTGTCTCTCTGGTGTGCTTTCCATTTTTCAATTGCTCAGGGATTTTCTGACATGGGTACATCCACTTTATTATATTTAGCACATGCTAATGAACTCCTCTTAACAATCTTCATGATTTTTTTCCCTCTTTTCCTGTTTTTAATACACTCATCTGCTTAACCTCCATGATACCTTGTGTCAAGCACTTCCACAGTTTGCAAAGGTACCTTCTCTGATTTAATTCAAAACTTAAATAGTGTGAAGACAGGGGACCAGCTGTGATATCACCTTACAGAGATGAATGCATTTTTCTATGAATAAAGCATCACATAATTTGTACAATTCAATTCATTGTTTCAGTTATATACTATTAAATATTGGCAAGTTCATAATGGGTTACTGGCTAGCCCTCTAGTACCACATTGCAATTTTTTAATTGAAAAAAACAAGTGCTTTTACTCTCTGAATATTTAAATTGAAAACAATGCTATAAAGTAATGTGTGAGAAAGAAAATAGAATACATGCTTATCTTCTATATTTTGTACTGCTCCATCAGCTGATGTTAATACAAACACGACAATAGTTTTGCTACACCTTTAAAATTTAAATTTTCACATCTTCACTTACCTTTGCTCCAACAGAATAGTCTCACAACTTCTGTTACCTATGTATTACTTTTCTTTCTTTATCAGCAGGTTTGGATTTATTAGAAGCAGGGAGAGGAGAGAGGGCCCAAATGCAAACAAAACTTTCTTTTCCAAAACCATTAGAAAAATCTTCTGTTTCTCTGTTGTAACACCAATAGTTACTGCATTCCTGTTGCACTGTCAGTTTCTCTGTAGCTTTTGAAGAGTATGTGGGAAGCCAGAAAGAAAAGAACATCAGAGAGCATGCAGTTCCCCCTATTTCAGCTCTTCATTGTGCATCTCTCTGCTTTATGCATCACATTGGAGGGAGAAAGAGGAGAACAGACTCTTCACATTGGAACGACAGCCTAGAGTGTAAAAATATTAAAAAACAAACAAACAAACAAACAAGAACAAAGCCTAGAAGCTAGATACAGAGACTGCTTTGGAAAATGAATCTGTGTCTTCCAACTGCACTTAGAACTCTTATGCTTTATTCAGCAGAATTTTGTTTCCTTCAGGCTCAGTTTGCAAGGTTTAAATAATACATGAAAATTTACATGGAATCTGAGAGGACCAGTCTTCTAACAATACGAAAAGTATAATATCTTATCCATATGTTTCTTAAGTAGATCTTTTGGAGTATCTAGTTTCTCAGTAAAAAATCTGAACTGATACACATTAGGCAAGCTACTCATCCTTTTAGTTTTATTCAGACGCTTATACCTTGAGCCACTTGAGCATGCTGGGTTTAAAGAAAAGCAGCTGCCAAAGTCCTCTGCTGAGTCACTCCTTTGCTGTATACTGGGATTAAACCCAAAATGTTTCCAGACAGTCATCCAAGAAGCAGGAGTAGACTCTCCTGCTTCTACTAGATTACAGGACTCACTCCACTATGTCAATCTTTCTCCTTGGACAGACTCATATGATCAATAATTCTACAGTGGGAAGATAGGACTACTTTTAACCTCATTTTTACTGACTTCTTCATTTATCAAGTACATTCCTGACAATTGGTATGTGAAGGCGTGTAGTTAAAATGTGATACAACAGAAAGCATCTCAGACTCTGATGCAGCAAACTATATTGCAAAAGCACCCAGCAAGAGAGAACGTAGTCACAATCCCTTCTAAATACAAGTTGGAAACCTGTAGAAGTGTCATGAGAAGAAAAGAATAGCTTGGAGGCACTATGGATTGTGGCACTGTAGAACCACTAAGGCAGGAGGTCAATCAGGCAGTGCAATTGTAGATTGCGCAGGCAAAGACAAAACATTTTAATATACAAGAGACATCTTGTTTTTCAGCCAAAATAACTAAAAGTAATTCCCTCTAAAATGTTCATGATTTCTATCTTGCTTCCTGCTGAATGGAATGCAGCAAGGATGGTACCTGCAGTAAATCAACCTGAACAGGCAAGATTTTGATGCATGTTCACTGAATAATATGGTCCTACAAATATAGCTGTCAGCTACAGGCAAAGCATTTTCTGCCAGTGACTGCAAGTAGGTAATATTTGACAAAAACCTTGCTGTAAAAGCCTGGTCACAATCATCTCCTATTTAATTTTGTTTTTGATATTTTAAAGATATTAGGTTATTATGTAAGCAAGTATTTCCCTCATTTTTCTCTGGAAAAAAGATGGATTTTCTTTTCAAGCCAGTCCTATTAGTACCTGTGAGTCTATTCTTGAATGTATTGCAACTCCAGTACTCAGATATCACTAGAATGAATATGCAAAAAGAGATTACAATATCTCTTGTGTAATATTATCTGAGCTTTCCTGCTGTTAGCATCTTCAGTACTTATCTACTTTCTCATAGTTTTCAATATGTGAAACTACACTTTGAAAGCTGTTACTTACTCCTCTATTTCTGTTTTGTTTTTCAAATGACTATCAGAAGATTTTATTTGCAATAAGTATATTTTATTTGTAAGCCCTAAAATCTTGAAAACCAAATGTTCAGCAGAAAGTCCTCTAGATTTGTATGTTAATATAACTCATTATTTGTAGGCTAACAGCCCAGAGAGAGAGAGAATTGGGCCCCAATGACATGCTGATTTTCAGATACCTAAAGAAACTTGTTTGGCATAATCTAGGAACTTGTTGATCAAGAAGAAAATGGGATCTTTATCTATTCCTTGACTATTTGTTTAGTGTCTACTGAAAATGAGACCTATTAGCTTTTAATTCTCTGCATGCTACGCACTCCCATACAGATAACGATGTGACATTTGGAGCTGATGCTGAATCCTTCATAATGCAGCAGACCTTTGAATTTTGGGGCAGTGCTCATCCAAGAGTCCCTTTGATAATCTTCCTATCACTGTCTAAAATGACAGAGTTGTAAATGTTGTTGCTAGTCATAAAATTATCCAACTACACTGTTTGTCTACATGACTTACATTGACTGTGAATGCCATAAGTTGATTATGCAGTGTGTAAAGAAGATTTACCCTTTCATTTCTTCTAACTTTATTGTCCTTAATTTAATTAGCCATTGGCACATGCTACAGGTTAAAAAGACAGACTAATAGTTTCCTGTTGCTTAGTTTCTAACTCAGAGTATCTCAGGCAAGTCTCTTATCCATCTTAGGTGGAAGAATGCTTACTATTTAATTTCTTTATCTATTTTTTTCTTGTTTCTGCCACTGTCTTTCCTCACTCTTTCCTGATTACTCTTCACAGTCCTTGGCTACCATATTTACTATCTATACCACATTTTCTATCTTTTATGTAAATATATCAACTATTCCTGATAAAAATTAGAAAGAAGGAGAAAAACAGTGTGTCCTTAACGATACAGACTTTCTGATGATTTAATAGTGTTGTTCATAATTGTTTCCACATGAGGATCAGTAATAATCCTTGAAATGTTCTTGCTTTTAATAATAGTATTTATGCTCTCTGGACACTGAAGCACAGAAGAGGCAGCAGGGTCCTATGTGGGACTTATGGCCATACAGAGACATGCCAATATGGCAGTTGTGGCTGGTGTGTTCAGCACGAGAAGGAGAAAGAAAGGAAAACCTGTGATGGCTTTCCTTGGCTGAATAGGGGCCAGATCAACCAGGCTACTGCATATGGTTATGTTTGAATAATATGTAGAAAAAATGAGTAACTAGCCATTTTTCCAAGGCATCAGGTACCCTATGGAAGTGATCAGCATATTTCTATGGGGAAGATAGCACTAGCAACATAAGCCCTTTTTAACAGGACAAAATAAGGAAGCTCCTTTTAAGATCTTTCTTTTGTTTAAGAGACTTCTCTCACTGTAGACAGACTGTTACTGTCTACGGCATACCTCTTAAAAACCTATATCTCCAGTGCCATTGTCCTTGAGGTGCTCTTTTACTTTGAGGTGCTTTATAAAAGCTAAAATTTACTGTAAAGAAATGTGATTTCAATTTCTGCAGTGCTACTGCAGTGTTTTCTATTCTCAGAACTAGTGTGGAGGGATGTTATCCATTCATCACATATATACACAATTTTTAAAGGCTCTACTTTGTTGGTATGTATTAGTGTCAGAGCATTGCAGCTGACTATACAGAAAGAAATGAAACTACAGTTAAGTATGTCTGAATAGTGAGCAGAATATATATATCTGTAATATATACTTTCGTCCATTTTCTGTGGATATAGAGAAGCTAACATTTTATCATTGCATATTATTTATCAACAAATGTTTCTTTCCTGTTGGAAACAAGTCACTCTTGACTCAGGTAGAAGAGTGCCACCTACCGTTATCACCAAAAGCATTTCTCCAGTATCAAGGGGGCTTCTTAAAGAACTTCCAAAATTGACCTAGAGCAAATATATATTAGCCTGTAAAGATTATGAAAGCTTAGCACAGGGTAGTATATGCATAAGCTGCTCCAGGAGCTAAAAATAGATAAAATGTTAAGTGCTGCAGAATAAATGAGATAGTCTGATAGAAATTTCTCAGCAAGAAAAAGCCTATTGAAGAATTCTTGCCATGCATAATATGTCAGGAGTAATGGAGAACTCACAAGATGTCACCAGGTAATTAGACCTGCTTTTTCATCTCAACTTTAAAATGTACCCACTCTTTAAAACAGAAGGAAAAATAAGATTGAATTTTTAAGTATATATGTATAGAAAATCAATTAATGATACCTTTCTGGGTAAAGTTATATGATTAGTTAATGTTAAATAAGTTTAGAATGCTATTGAAATAAAAAAGCACCAGACAATATGAAATTCATTTTTGTCATTGTGGCTGGTTTGAACCAGATATGTATGGTTATTATTGGCTGTTTTGGCATAGTACAATTTCATTAAGGAATCTGGCAACACCAATGAACCAATTATTCTCTATGGAGCAATGCATATTAAGAGTGCAGAACAACAAAACTGCATTTGTTGGCTACTATGCGCAGTTCTGGAAGCGCAAACTGGCCACTAAGGAAGTTCTTTCAAAAGCTGCTGGATAAGGACCCTTTAAGATCTTTATTGTTCTTTTGATCTTTAAGATCTTTATTGATCTTATTGATCTTTATTGATCTTTAAGATCTTTATCTTTAAGATCTCAGGCACTCTGAGAGTAATCAAAAGCATGAACAATACCTCTTCATATTTCATATTTCAAATCCCAGAGCTATCCATTTGGATGTTGGGCATACAAAAAAAAAATGCCTTCAAGATGAAGATGGCAGTTACAGAGCTAACATGCCCTAGTGTACATTTTGTTCAGGGAATGGTGCAAAATCTTAAGTAACAGAAGTTCAAAATTAAAGTTATTATCCCATTATTATCCACATTATAATGTTCCCTTGCCAACAGTAAGCCAAGACATTTTAAAAGACTATATCTAGAGTAATATAAACAGGACATTTTTTATGGATATATAAAAAGGAAATTCACAGAAAGGAATTTAATAGCAACTGTAATATATACTCATAGCAACTGTAATATATACTCATATCACATTCTTATTTTCATAATCATTTAGTGACAATGAGTGTTTCCAATGAAATTTAAGTTAAAACTATTGTATTTTTTATGTAAACTTTTAAGAAATTCAAATATCACTAGGAAAGTATATATGTGTTAGACAAAATTAGACAACAGATGTTTTTTCTGGTTTTATTGGATGAGAATTTGGCCCTGTTTGTTACTTTACAGACTGGAATTAATCATTAGATGTGTCCCTACTTCTTGGGGCTCATTCAGAGGCAATTGAACGATAGGAAAATATATTTATACACACCTATATGCACAATAAATATGCAAGGATTTTCTAGGATGGACAAAGCTATCCATTTTATTAGGGTTGTGGGTTTTTTTTTTTTTTTAATTAAAATGTATTTAGCTTGATGCTGCAGATTTTGACAGTTAAAAAGACATGGGAGAGTTCAGTTTGCCATGAGCGACACATATGAGAAGGGCTGGTAATAGATGACAACGGATTTCTTAATTTTCAGGGAACTAGTTAGATCAACATTTTGGTCCTCATGCCTGACCAATGTATGTTTAAGGGAGAAAAAATCAATTACGCATAATAATCTCAATCCTGGTTAGAGAAATAACAAAAGGAACAGGAGGTTTTGTGTTTTTGTTTTTTTTTTTTTGGTATGTGTGTGTGTGTGTGTATTCCTGTTTTTAAGTGCTGAGAAGAGAGAAAGCAAATTAAAAGGAGAAATCTGATGTATGTCTTGATACACGCAACTGTATCCCAACAGTATTCAGCAGTAGCATGGTGATAAATTGTATTCATTGTGCACTATTGATTGCTTCTCCTACCCTCTGTTCACTAATTCATCTCAGCCATTTCATATCCGTTTTTAACATTTCAAGGCGTAGATCAGCTTTCCATGGCCATGCAGAGGAGCAGTATCAGTGTGATTAAAAATAAACACTCAAAGCACAATTTTATTTAAGATGTCAAGAATGCATGCTATTCTGAGCCCTTAAGAAAGCACATAGCGGACAACAAAAAGTTTGATGCATGAGTAAGAGTAATAGCAAAGGGAAAGAGGAGTCCTTGAAGGAGAGGGAAAAAAAAAATGGGGCAAGTGGCAGTTTAGCCTGTTTTTCAGACAACAAATTTAGTGGACAAGAAATGGCTTTGTGACATTATTTGGCTTGTTTTGTTATCTCTTCATCTCTAATGAATATTTTGCTATCTATTCATCTCTAATGAATAGCCAATGAATGGCTATTCATTGCAGCTGTAGGAGGCCATAAATACCTCATCCTCAGAAGTTAAACTGAGCTTGCTCTTGCTCATTCTGCACCTGGGAAGGTACAGGTTTCAGCTCACTTCTCAAAGCATGGAAGCTCCATGCTGCTTGCTGTACTCATCTCTGTGTAGTATGTCTGTCTGGAATCGGTGCTAAGTGGTTTGGTCTTGAACTTGATTTTTTTTGTTATTGTTATTGGAACTGCACAGATACTGCTGGCAGTATCTCCTGCCTGAGGAGGCACTTCTGCAATTTAATTTTCAGCTTTTACTTATGCAGGACAACTTCTTCCCTGGAAATGGTCTGCACCTCTCCATTCACCCTGAGCATGGAATGGAGCACACATGAATCGACCAAGACAAGGCCAAGATTTTGAAGAGAGCTGGTAGGGACTCAGTATTAAAGAGCACATTATTTGCATTAAAGAAGACTGTTAGTTTAAAATTAAATCACGCTTCTGGATCCAATCCTAGGTATTGAGCCTCTAACTCCAATATATACATATTCTGTTTCTGTTGAGTTCATCTCTCTTTCAGGCTGGATTCAATTAAATGACTACCAAGACTGCTTCTCCATCTTGCCCTTGTCTCTAAAATAAGTCTTAACTATTAGCTACACATGTACTTTATTATCTTTCTAGAGCAACACTTTAACATTCAGTACATTTCTTTTAATTTTATGTTTAAATAATTCTGCAGTTTCATCTGTGTGAAATACAAAACATGACTGAAGACTTGCTAGAACTAGATCTAGGTTCACACCAAGATGCTGTTTCTGAACCTTTAGAGGCTTTGAAACTGCAGATGCAAATTAAACATGAACCTGCAGGAAGAGTTACACACGTAAAATATTCGCCTGACTTGTGTAAATTGAAGCAGAGAATCAGATAAAAGTAAACAGAACACAGGAGAGCTCTTTAAGTTTTTTTAATACAAAAGTGAACTCTTCCACGTAAAAGTAAGTTAGGTAACCTGTTTATGCCTGTGCAGCATTAACTATTCCACATGTTTGCTATTCTTGGTTATATCTAGCTATTTTTATTTGTATAAAGTGAGGGAAAAAAAATTACATAAAATATTTTCTGTAAAATAATAATAATAAAATATTTTATGTAAAAAAAATTAAATAAAATAGGGACCTGGGTGTCACGGTGGACGACAAGTTGACCATGAGACAGCAGGGTGCCCTCGTGGCCAAGAAGGCCAACGGGATCCTGGGGTGCATTAAGAAGAGTGTCTCCAGCAGGTCGAGAGAGGTGATCATCCCCCTCTACTTAGCCCTGGTGAGGCCACATCTGGAGTACAGTGCCCAGTTCTGGGTTCCCCAGTACAAGAGGGATGTGGAGCTGCTGGAGAGAGTCCAGCGCAGGGCTACCAGGATGATCAGGGGCCTGGA